>WBMZ01010097.1:121910-256867 GCA_013400975.1 Atrichornis clamosus
GAGAGAGAGAGAGAGAGAGAGAGAGAGAGAGAGAGAGAAAATGGGGGGATTGTCACTCTGTGTTTCCAGAACTACAAGAAAAAAAATCAAGTACAGAAGCTCATGGTAGCACAAAACAAATAGCTTTCCATGACAAAAGAACAGAAAGTCACCCATAAATAAACTGATCATACACATGTTTAGGCAGACTAATAACACTAATACAAATAAATCCATACTGGATTAGGAGCAAGCAAATTGCTGAATATTCATCTCAAGCATTTAAAACCTGATCAAAAGTAATTGCATCTACTCCAATCTTTATGTCTCTTCCACAAAGAGTGCCCACCTTGGCCGAAGGACTGAAGATTACCATCCACCTAATTAACCACTCCTAAAATGTTGATAATATTCAGATGGCTTTAAAGTGAGAGAGAATGAATAATACTTTTACACATGAGCAAAAGTGCTGACCATAAAAAACAGAGTTGTCTGGAGTTCTTCCAGGGGAACATCTAGTACATACATGATTACAGTAAATTTTTAAGTTGTCTTCTTCTAGTGGCAGGGCATATTCTTAAAGTTATTACTACCTAGATTTAATATTTAACAGTAAACCATCATAGCCATTTTGGCACCAGTTTCTTTTGATGCTTGTGTTAGTAGGGTCACCATGTAATATAAGAAGTGCCAGAATACATGCTGCTAACATTTTTCACATGTCAGTGATTAGTCTCCTTCTTAATTTAGCTGTGCCTCTTTTAACCCTACTGCAACTAGCTAGTGGCAAGATGGATAGAGCCAAACAACATCTACCTGCTACATCTACCTCTTCAGCACCTCAAGAACTATATTGTATTTGCATTTCCAATTTCAGTTCTTCCTTTTGAATGAGATTTGCCTTTGAGTTATTGCCCTAAAGTCCATCTAGCAAGGAGGAAAGCTGCCTGCTTGCCAGCAGACTTCTCAGCTGACTAGATCCTTGGCTGGCCCCACACAGTACATTAGTGACATGTTATGTCATTTATTTCACTGAAAGGTATTCCAGTTACAAACTGCTATTCCTGATCAAACTGAATTGTTGACTTCCAGCTAAAAATCACCTTCTTAAATAAGTAATGCCTAATCCATATATAGCCAGTCACCCCAAATCCAAATACAGCCAGCCACCCCAATTATTAGAAGGGATGACATGCAATGCCAAGGTATGCCTACAGACTGTGGACAGAAAATGTTCAGAGAGTCTGTGGTAGAAAGCAAAGACAAATGGCTTTAATGTTACAATTTATACAATGAGTTTTTATCTATTGAAACCACAGAAATAAAACATGGTCCTTATAGAAATAAAACCATTCAGAAAGTTTGTCATGAAATGCCATTTTCATTTCTCCAAAGATCAGCCTGAGTTTTGTTCAGTGGGAGGTGGTCTTTATTGCAGTTGATTAAAAACAGAGAAGAAGAAAAAGAGATCTTGTGCATAAAACAGGAATTCTTCCGAATTGTATTTGTTAAGTGTTTGCAACCAAGCAGCTCTTTCCTGTACAGCCACATGTTAACATAAACCTTAGAGCACACCAAGAGACTGCCTCCAATCCATCCATGTCACATAACAAGTAGAAGAGCAAGCCCAATTCTAACAGAAGCAGCCTGTCTTGAAAAGTAACTTATCAAAAATAGAGGTATAGAGAGGTGAAGTCCATTTTTGTGACTGCCAAGACCTGTTCTTTTCCCTTCAGTATTTTATAAACCTCAAAATAACCGTTATTTCCTTTCCAATATTGATTCCTTTCAACAAATATTGATTTTTTTTTTCAGGGTCTCGGTCTTTTAACAGCTCATGCCATGCATTTCATATGGTTAGCTCTCCCCACTTTTGTTTTTTTACCAGTAAACATCAGCAGAAAACATAACCACAACCTGTAGTCTCTGGAAATAGCATGTAATTATTGATAATTATGATTTTGGTTGAAGCCAAGTGTAGCATCTGCAATAGTGGATTTCAATCAGTCAGTCACTGGACTTCTTTAATAACTAAAAAAAGCAAGTTCATATATGTTACCCTGTAAAATATGGATGGGCAAAATTCCAGGAGCAAATTTTTAGAGCTTTGGAATTAATAGTTCTTTATAATACAGAATATTGCATTGTCCTTAAAACAACTAATTAAATCTAAAGAGTTATTCCCTTATATAATACAATTGTATTAAGGAACATTCTTTATCAACTGAACTTATTCTTTGGAATAATATATGCTTACTGCTGTGTATAAAAAAACCTAGTTCAAACTAGCTACACTTGTATCCTGAGACACATTTAATTTTGATGAAACAGTATGCTTGCCAGCAGATCAAATCAAATGCTTTTACATTTGGCTCAAGGATTTATCCTAAGCTACTGTACATTTTGCCTTGTTTTCATAAAAATAGTTCATGTGTCTAGACACAGTATTACATGTTTCTGCAAAACTGTGTATGTTTAATACTTTATGCAGATGATTACATTACAGCTTAAGTATAGTAATGCACAACACTTTGTTCTCTGCATGAGAACACCCAGTACCTTTCCAGTTAATTTAATTCCTCAGTTTTCCTCAAAGGAATCAGGAGCATTTCTCTGTTTACATAAGCTGTCCAAATTCTAGTTTTGTTATGAATTAATGAAATGCCATTATCAGGCAAAGACAGGCCCAGCATGTTTTCATGATGGCTTGAAGCACCAATTATCTGGGATTTTCCAGTAAACAAGCTTCAAGCTAAAACTGGGATTGCCAGAGAAAGAATACTATCATGGGCTGTGAAAATCCCCCTGCAGTATTACCATCTTTGTCAAGGTAAGGCCTAATTTTCCAAACACTGTGCATGCTCCTGGACACAGCAGAATTCAGACAGCACTTGTGGGTGCCATCAGACCATGGATACTGCTTGTCTCAAATCTAGCCTCAAACCCAAGATTTCATGAAAAATCAATGCCACGAAAAGCTTTTAAGACACACACCCCAAAACATTAAATGTATATATACTTCTAGTCTTTATTCTGTGTCTGGAAGGATACATTTGCTGTCTCCCTTTACAAATTATACTAAAAAATAAAAAGATTTTTCCCAGTTGATTGAAATAATTATTTCCAGGATTTTAAATATTTCTTCTTTCCAGAAACCCTATAATCAAATCTAGAATTGGTTCTGTCATAAAACTCACTTCATGTTTCCTACTGGCCCTCAAGCAGCGTGCATTAGTGATGCTAACTTGATGTAAAGTTCCAGTTAGCCTTCTCCCTGAGGAAAGACATAATGTATTAAAGGCCTATCAAAGCCATTTCTCATGAAAAAGGATGAATCTCAAGGACTGAAATGAACCGTCCACAGAGAAAACCCCAACCTGTTCTTTATAGCCAAACTGTGCGCACTGCAGGTCCAGATCAGAGTTTCTTCACCACCCAAGTTTGTCAAACGCTTTGCTGAGAAGTTTGAGGAAAGCTTTGGTTTATGGTAAGCCATTTTGGATGAGGGCCAAAGCACAGAAGCCTTACTTCATTTTGCCAGCAGCTAACAGACTGATTCCCCCAAAAATCTCTTTGGAAACAGGGAAAAACCACCTCTTTCTGCTGGCTTTGTTTGCTAGCAGGATGATGCAGTCCTAAGACCAGGTACTGTATCTTTCTGGTACCTTTTCTCTATAACCACTCCAGACTTTAGATATTGGCCAGAAAATTAAGGGACTAGCTTGAAAATAAAGAAGTTTATACAAATTTTAACAAAATAAACCTTTTAATATGTTTTTCAAGCCCTACAGTTTATATTCCCAAGTTTATTTAAAATATTTACATTGTCTAGAAGCTCTCAGTATTGTTAGTCAATTTAATTTCCATTCTCACACAAGCAGCAGTGTGGTATTTTAAGGAAATAAACTTCTGATTATTAGATCATAATAGCCTGGCCATAGACTATTATCCAGGTAATAAATCCATTGCTCTCAAAAACAAAAAAATCCAAGGCTGGAACAGAAAGCAACTTTTCTTAAGTCATATCCTTATCTAAGAAATATTTATTTAGTCATTGTAGTTTCACAACAATTTTCTCATTTGTCGCCATGTAAATGAACATCGGTGTAATTATTTTGGTCTGATGAATGTTTGAGTTCAGGGTGATTTTCTTGGCCTGTTCCTTGTTTTATTCTTAGTACATTACCTGGTATATTATCTATAATTATAATCCCTTGTTTTTACTTAAATCTATCAATCTGCCTGACAGTCTGCCTAGACTGCATTTTGAAAATAGTAAAATTAACTAAAAGCGGAGAAATCAACCTACTTAAATAACCTAAGGAGAGCTATTCACCAGGTAATGGCTGAAGTTACTCTTCACAAAAGCAAAACAGAATATGGCAACATTAATGTCAAGCACCAGCTTCAAAAAATTAACAACTGTGAAGAGTAAACTGTCTCTCCTGATTAAACCTTGACGTTGTCCTCTCAGATTTACCGAGTCATTATTTTGCTTTGAATAAACATCACAATTTCTTTCCTAGGCAAACTCCTTGGCTCTGCTTCAATTATTTCTTTTAAATATTAAAGAGCAGGAAACATTTGTTTTCCCTTGTCACATCCTGTCCTCTTTACATAGCATCACAGAGTCCCCTTTGAAATGCTTGCTCTTACAGCAAGCCTGACACGCACAGCTCAATCAAAACATTTGCTATTGTCTTTTGCCAACTACAAACAAATTTCTCCACAAACACTGAAAAGGTTTAAAGGTTTCGACAGCCATCTAAAGCCGAGCTAACAAGACTGTCAAAGAAAGGTGGTGTCAAACTGCTTGGCTTCCCCGCTTCCACCCTGACTTAAAGAAGAAAAAGACAAAGCAATTCACTCATTCACACAGCAGAGCTCCTGGCAAGAGCTCACGCACTGTAAAACCACTGCTCTCACAACATACTCGAAAGCAGAAAAAGCACACAAACAGTTAAGAGATGAGTGTGAAAGGGTAACTTACATTATTTAGAAAGACAGTGGGAAAGGACTGCTGCAGTTTCTTCGTTATTTTACACTGCTGTTGGCAGAGCAGACAAGCAAAAAAGTTCACCTAAAGAAATCCCTCCTTTTAATTCTCTCTCTCCCAGTTCATTTACTCTGGAGTCTCTCAGCCTGAAGAGATCCGACAGTCAAAAGTTTATCCCCTTGTATTTCCGAATGATATGGCCGACTTTCCTTGGACACATACCAATGATGCAGTAAAAATAGACAAAAGAGGGGGGGAGGGAAAAAGCAATCTAGCCTGAGCCTGAAACTTCTTAACTCAGTGTTTTCTGTAAAAGCTGCTCTTATGTCAGAAGATCCCATTCCTACACTAACTTGCAGAGCACTGAGTCATCCATCTGGTTTTCATAAACTGCAAATTACAGGCAAACCAGGAACATACACAGTTCAGTTTTAGCAGAACTCCCCAAGCATCAGCCTTACAAGTAACCTGAGGTACAAAGGCTTTGAAAATAAACAGCCGGCCCCATGCCGGGATGGTCTGCAGCCTGCAGATGCCCGACTGCTCCCCCAGGCAGCCTTCCAGCAGCCCAGAGCACCACACACCACTGCAGAAAGCGGCAGCCGGGTCCCCCCACTCCCCGCTGTGGAAACAAACTGACCTTGCAGCCCTCCCTCCCCGCACAAACAGCCTCTCTGAAGTGGGCAGGGAAATCCAGTGCGTTACATGAAATCGTTCAACAGTTTAGCAAGTCATTTAGAACAACCTGGTTTTTATAAACAGGGAAGTTAATGCTGATCCACTTACATCCTCTAAATGCTTCCAGGTGGGAAGCAAATCTAATGGGTTGGTAGGTTTTGTTTTGATTTGGTGGGGTTTTTTTCTCTACCAAGGCAACTCTCAGAGCCAGCGGAGAGTTGCTTAATAGGGAATTTCTGGGCCAATCATTACAAGAATGAACACTTTACCAAAAGTATCAGAAGCAAAATTTTGATATGCACCCCATGAAAGTCCATGCCTCAAAGCTCCCAAGTCACTTTCAGTCCCTACTTTCATCTATTCAAAGGTCTAGTGCCCTGATTAAATTCAAGTACTAAAGGCTCAAGTAGTCACTTACGTTTTTGGATACTTCATGGCTGTTGCATCAGTACTGAGGAACACTGTTTTCCCAATAAAAAAATCAAGAAACCAATTTTATAGTGGATTTTAAAAATTTTGCAATTGCTTAAAATTAGTTGTTGTTATCTGCATGTTCTTTACTTTAAAATAACAAGTTTTATTTAGTTGTTAGTTTTCCCAGAGACTTTTTCAAGCTTTTCTACTGGAAATAATCTTACTCTGTTTGAACAGTGAGTCTCTAAACAAGGCAGCTTTCACTAAAGCATCGGTGAATCAGTACAGTGAGTCATTAACAAAATAAAAACATCATTGTAAACACTCTGCCTAAAAGTCCTGAGCCTTGTCACTTGCTCAGTTTTTCATCTTTGCACATTCAGGGTTATGCTGATTGTCTACTCATCTTGCACCTGGATCCAGGACTGACACAACTGGACTGTTAAAGCCAAAAGCAGTTGAATGGTTAGAAAAATCCCAACAAACAAGCAAACAACAACAACAACAACAAAAAACAACACCAAACCCAAAAAACAAGACTCTCTAATCAGTAGAAGCAATGGAGGAAATTATTAATTAAATTTCTTTGTGTGTATTTTTGCCTGTGCTGTCACAATTCCTTGCAGTAGTTCTATAACCCTTAGAATTATTCTTAACTGAATAATTTCAGTCACATCAGGTAGAGATCCCAAAGGCATTATATTCCTACAGCTTTTGCGAAAAAAAAAGGCAGCCATCCAGATGAGTGAAATAGAATCCAGTGATCCAATGTAAAAGGCTACACATGAGCTCAGTTGTATTATTAGACACCAGAGCACCCCACACAAACAAGAGGTCTATGAGAATAGATTTCATGTGCCCTATGGCTCAGCTGCTACCACAGTTGTACAACTGTGCCTACATTCTAGAATTTTTCCTCTTTTCTCTTCTGTTCTCCTGTCAAGGTAGTAAGCAACAAAACACATGAAGTGCACAGATGTCAGCTGAAGCAAATAATACTATTTTTTGAAACTCCAATAAGCAGAGTTTGGTAACAGTTATTTTCCCACTCAGTAAACAAGTGGGGTGAACTGACTCCATCATGGTTTTACTGATATTTTCCATGAAACTAAATGACCTGATCCTGGTAGAACAGACTTCCAGGTTTGGGGACAGGAACTATTTCATGGGCCACAGCAAAGTAGTCCTTGTGTGGTTTTCTGGGCATGTGGGCTCTCTCCCCACTGTACTATCACTGTACAGGACAAGTTGAATGACTTTTATCTTTGGAATAACAACACTTTTTTTGGTGAGACATGGTTATAAAGAGGAGAGTAGGTAGAAATAACCACTTTCAATTTGTAATGCTTGTGCTGACTGAATGTTTTTTCTTCCCAAAAAGCAAATGCATTAATTCACACTGACCTCTCAGGTGCTCTTCAATATATCTGTTCTCTCAAAAAAACAGTCCATTTACATCAAAGGTGGCTCTCACAAATAGCAATTCTGTAAGAAAACCTCAAAAAAATTCAAGGTTCAAAAACAGATCAGTTTCAAATGACCCTTCATTTTCCAGCTTCTGGGGATCATTCTTATTCACCAACTTTTTCTCCCTTTTTTTTGTATTCTTCATTTCCTCTTTCATCTCATCCCTACAAGGTAAAAGATCCTACTGTCCATACATAGCTCCTGCCTCCAGGCAGAGCAGCTGTGTGTCCCCTCACTGTTGCCTGGATATTACCAAGGCATCATTTGATGCTAACATTCTCACACTCGGTGAACTTTGGGCAGTCCAGCACCATGTTCCTATCTAGCACAGGGATGTAGCCTTCTGGAGAAATGGAGATGGAAGATACTCATCACTTTGATGGTGAGAAAATTTACTGTAGAAAGCTTCATATAGGAAGGACTACGACAAATAACAGATCAGATAGGAAAAACAACCTGCTAGGAGCAATTTGTCTTCTCAGAAAAATGGCAGCTTCCATTTAGGATGTTTTCAAATGCCAGCTACAAAACCACCCAGTTATTTCCCATATTGATTTTTCACCAAGATCAACTATGTTAGCAATATTAATAGAACAAGAGTGGAGTAGGACGCAGCTTAGATATTGATTATGCTGATTATGCAGCTTTGTATGTAGATTCTTGAAAGGTTTTTTCAAACTCCATTGCATGTTCGTTAAAGCACGGAAAAAATATCAGTCCTCAGTCAGTGACAGACAGGTTGCAATGCACAGTAGGTGGCAGAATATGTATCTCTCTTCATCTGAACTCTGCTCCCATCTAGGCTAGTGTGCTTGTATCGGGAATGCTGCATTGCAGAGGTACAGATGAAAGCAATCTGGTTTTCAACCTGTTTTATGCAGCTTAAATACTGAGAAAGTGACAAATGAAAGGTCTGGGTTTGGTGGAGGATACACCTTGCCATTTAAAATTTGAATCTGTGAAATTACCTGAATGATAGAAGCTCAGGATAGTGGATTAACAAGCCAGGGTTTCACCACAGCTAGGTGTTCACCTTTGCTTTTAGCACTAGAATACTTGGTGTAGGATTTTAAATATGTTTATGCAGACTTCTAGTCAGTCACAACTCAAGTTCTAGATGATTCTTCTGATGCAAACAAGCTAGCAGGCTTTGTACAGACTGAAAAAACACAAGTCTGATAAACTCTGGGACAGACAAAACTACCCTTGGAGGAGTTCAAAGTGAAGCTTCAGTTCACTTACTGTTAATGAAATAAAAAACCATAGATTTTGGCACTGACAATAACACATTTTTTAAAGACAAATTAGCTGTGACATTATAAATAATTTTATCACCCGCATTTTAAAGCCAGCACAGGGAACAGCCATCTTGGGTCTGGGTTCAGATGCTAAAAGCTTGTATTCAGTTGGTCTGGCTTCACTTACTATGTATTTTATTGTAGTACTTCAGCTTGGTGCCCAGTGACTTGAGTTTGGAAGAAGTGTGTCTCCCTCCAGAAAGGCACATAATTGTCAGCTGATCTTCCAAAGAGGTAATAGGTGTGATAACCCCTTGCCTACTCCAACTGTTAGTTGAGAATTGGGCTGTTTCAGTGCTTTTGGTATTCTTTTTTTATAATGTATGTATTTTGCTTTATAATGTATCACTTCTTTTCCGCAGAAAGAAAAAAGGCAGCTCAGACCAAAACATAATGCATTATAACCTTGTTGTCATCGTGGGAGAAGCCCCACGGCTGCTTCTGTTTTCACTACAGCCAGCAGTAGCTCCTGGCTGTCCCCAGGAAAAAAAGGGAGAATAAGCATAACTAAGCCACTTTTCCCATCAAGTCTCACTTATATCTGTGACTGCAGAGACCTGGGCTTGCCTGAGGCTCATGAGCTCATCCTGAGCATGTGGGTGACAAAGACATATGCAGCCTTTTCCCTTCTAAGTGAGCTGGAATGATGATCCCTTGTCCCCCACCCTGAAGTCCACAGAACAGGAATTAATGGCTGGATACTTCATATTCTTTAAGCAACAAGTCAGCAAACACCATGCAATGCATATGCCCCAGTGGTTTTCATCAGGGAAGGTCAAATGTTAGAAGAACGTAACTTCAACAGACAAACATTGGACTGTTTTCAAAGGTCCCCTGTTCCCCTCTGACTGCACACTCATGCTTCTTACCTTGCACCGAGGCACTTGTTGATAAAAAACTGCCCTGTGACAAAATGCATCCCTTTGCCATAACCTGGGAGAGGTGAATTAGCTCATAGGGGTCCACTGAGTGCTGCAGACATTATGGACTGCAGCAGGGAAAGAAAGACAACTGCGAGCCAAATGCTCAAACTTCTTATAAAAATATACTGCGAAACAGCAGGTAAGCCCCACACTCCTCCTGACTGTAATCCTGCTTCAAGCTCTAAGTCATACTTCTGTGGCAACCACATCCCTTAAACGTAGGCATACACTCAGTCTGTGCTATGCTCACACTTCTGCTCTGTACTGCCCTGAATCACAGTTTGCTACTCTGAGAAATTAACCATCAGCCCCAGCTCCTGTAAAATTGTACTGTCTCAGTATTACTGTTTTTCACAAACTTTCATTCACATAAGCAAGCTTCCTTTCAAAAGTAAGTATCCAGGAAACACTGATGTAAGACATTTTCATATGTCAGCATTCATGAAAAGTTCTGAACCAAAAGTAATGTGTCCAAATCCCTCTTTTTGTTTGAAAACATCATTCATCCAAGAATCAGAAGTGTTACCATGTGACTGGTAACACAAAGAAATGAGCACATGAAGAATCACAGTGAACAGTTCAAAAGCAGCTCTGGGCCTGAAGCTGGTTCACAAGATATTTGTTGAATACTGGACACTTTGTTTGCCAAGATAAATAGAAAGGGCTACGTTTTCTAAATAAATAAATAATATACCAATCTCTTGGCTTAGTCTTTCTCTAACCTTGCCTAGAGCTACCCACTTTTACAGCACACAAAAAACTAGTATGTCCCTGGTTTACCCTGGACCTGTCCTACTTTCCTGCATTCAAGTACAATAGAGAGGAAAAAGAAGGTATGTTGAGACCTTTGCACTGAAGAACCTCAGACTCCAGGGGAGTACAAAGAGCTCCCTGTCTCTCAGACTGCAAACACTGGGCTGCAGTGAAGCAAACAGAGAGTAGGCGGAGAATACAGCAAGGAGCGAGGGCTCTGAGGAACCTTTTAAGGACTGCAAGGCAGAGAGAACAAGCATCTTAAATGGTATGGAACACAGAGATTCAGGAGGCTGGGATATGAGAGGCCTGGGAAAAAAGGTAGCTCTAGAGTGGGAGGAGTTGAGGCAGAAACATGAAGAGGCTATGTGAGTGAGGCAGGGGGACACGGATGACAGGGAGCAGCTAGATGCCCTCCCTACACAGTCGTGAGCTGGAGACTTGGTCTACAGATGAGGGGCCTCAGGCTAGCAGACACTTAAAGCCAGAGTGAAAGGTTGACAGGCTTGAAGCTGTGCAGGGCTTTGGGACAGGTGGAGAACAAGATTTTTCTCTCCTGAAAATATCCTGATCTACATATCTACATGCACGTAAAAGATGTCGCCCCCTCTGTTTTTATCAACACGAACATCTCTTCCCACTCTTGTATCCTCTCTTTTGCAGCCAAAGACACATTAGCTCTGGCTCACATTTTCCCATCTGTGTATTGGAATGTGACATAACATTTTCCATAGCCAGTATGATCCAAGGAAATGTTTTGACGTAGCTCTGGATCCCAAAGTGTATAGGAGTGTCAAGCATAGATTTCAAAGTGATAGAGAAGAGTGGATATCAGGAGAAAATGACAGGGAAAATGGAGAGAAGGAGACATTTCTTTAGACAGGTGAAGGCAATATCTGAAAACTGCAATATGCTGAAAGTTCAGCTACTGCAATACTGGAGTTGATATTAACCTCATCAAATATCTATCAGTTTGCTCTCCCACATTTGAAAACTAATTGAAAAGAAGGCCAAAGGTACCTCTCTAAAGTTAAGCATCCCAGTCAGAGGCAGAAATTAAACCACACATATGAGAAAAGATTGTAATTCTCATAGTCTCATTTCAGTTCTTAAGTAACCAGCCTGCCTATTGCCTTTAGCGAGGGTTTTGTCAGAGTAAGACCTGCAGAATTCCATGCCAAGATATTATAAAAAACGTTAACATTTGACAGTATATTAGGGAGTTACATGAGGGAGCATTAGGTAAAGTGTCAACTGAAGATGCTGCATAAGATGAAAGATGTCAAGAAGAAAATAAGCCGCAGTATGATTTCATTTTGTGAGAGAAACTGCAGCACAATCCTTGAATTTTAACAGATACAATGCTTCTCAGTTTCACATGCTGTGAACCAGCAGTGATAAGAGGAAAAGGCTGATGAGAGCTGTGATAATTTTTTTCGACAGCAGCAACCAGGACAGGACACGGCAAACTACCCTCTTAATTAGGGACATTTTATGCTACAAGCTAAAATTGCTGCTTTCTTAGACCTTTGGTAGCTACGCAGGCAAAAAGGAAGGAAACTGAAATATTTAAAAGCTTCTTCATGGATGAAGAAACAGTGGCATCTATAATATTTCCTGCTTACTTGAGCACATATTGGGATACAGTTTGCTTTCTGTGTCTGAGAGAGGTGAGCTAGAGAGGGGAATCAGGGTGGGCCACCTGGAGGCTACAGTTAATATCATACCCATCCTGCACGTACCCTAAAAGAAGGTAGTTTGCACGACTGTGCCTTTGACACACTATCAAAGCAAAGCAGCTAGGCAGAGAGTCTGTTCTGAAATCCAGGGATTCCAGTAAGAAGAAAGTTTACAGCTGGCCTATGGAGTCCAGGGGAACATCTTCCCAGAATAAGAGCAGAGCACAGCCAATGCCAGTGTGTGAATGCCACTGAAGCCTGTTTCTTTCAGCATTGCTGGATAGCAGAGGCCAGATACGTCAGACAGGAGGGAGGGGATTCAAAGAAACCAGTGGACATTGGTTAGTACAGACAATTTAAAGGCAGCACAGGCCTGAAAACCACTTAGCTGCTGCCATTCACTCTCTGCCACAGGCAAGGAGGGTAGAAAGTCATCCCTTTTCTCTGTCTTGACCCAAGTTTTCCATTAAATTTCAGGCAGGCAACCCTACAGAACGAGCCCTGTGGCAAATGCCGGATTGAAAAACTTCCTCTATCCTCCTGGGGTCAATTTTGTGCATATAAACTGCCTTTTCTTTCCTAAGTACAGTGCCTTCTCCAAGACACACCACCAAAATAAAATGCACACATTAGAAAAAGACACTGTGCTCTTGATGTATGAGTGAGATCTGGGTACTACAGCCCTGCTGCTTTTTCTTTTTTTAATAGAAAAGGCTGCATGCTTAGCATTTTTCATTCTTTTGGAACCAACCAGTATGTTCCACTTTAGTGGCAACAACATCCCTTACGTAGGATCCAATACCTGGGAAAAGGGAGCTGGGGGGGGAAAAAAAAGCCACAATGAAAGATTTTAAAAGCTTTCATAGGCATGGGTGAAAATTGAGGATATTAGTCAGCGGGTTCAGATTTCAGAGAGAGGACATCTTACCCAAGAAGGCTGAGGAGTGGTTGTTTGCAAATCTCAGCCTTTATCCCTATGGAGACCTGAGTTCTGATAGTGTGTGATTTTACAAGGAAGTCTATCCAAACCTGACAGAAGGCTGCCACTGCTTCTTTCAGACCCTCAGACTTTTTCCTGTTACCTGGCAGTTCACTTTCCTGGTCAAACACAAACAGCTGATGGGACGGGGGCACATGCAGTATTTCACTCACAGGCTCTCCCTTATCATAACCTTAATTGCTGTGTGTCAAGCATATAGGACACATCAGCAGAGCACCTGCTAATAATCCAAAACCCTGAGGCAAGAAGTACCCTTAAAGCCTTCTGCTTTCACAAAAAAGTTAAATATCTAGTATCATGAATTACAGCTCCAATAAATTCAAACTCTTAGTAATCTAGAGAGTTGTTCTTTCCCAAGAAATTGATCCATTTTGGGAGCTGGTCTGACATTCTCAAGGGCAGTGAAGGGGAAATACAGTGGATCTAATAATCTGGTAACCAGGAGTATATTTGGGAAATATTGGTAAGAGGTCAGGGTTTCAGTCAACCCCAGATTAATACCTTTTACTAAGTGCTGAACAACTGAACAATAGCTATATTACAAATATGCCTGCAGACTAAATACTCAGCCACAGGAAAATGCTAGCAAGTGCAACTACAGAGCCCAGGGGAAGAAAATGAATTGCAGTAAAAACACAGCCTTGGAAGATCTTAGTTCTATTTCCAGCTTCCTTGCAGATTTTATCTCCCTCTTTTGTAGATTGAGGATAATATGCTTATCTGCTTCTCAGGCCATCTGAAAGCTTTGTTAATGAGTATTAGTAAATAATTTTGTTTTCACAAACTGCCTACCATCTCAGAATCAAAAAGTGCAATTATAGCTTATGCAGTTCAGAGCAGTTTTTTTATGAAGGATGTTGATTCAGCACCTTGTTTTAGCAAGCCCTGTAAAAACATCTTCAAAATTATCTCTCTAGGAAGAAAAAAAATCAATTTTAATCTTCTGCCTGTTTACCCTGATGCAAATCAAACAGGCACCGTCTGCCCCTACAGAGCCAGCCATGTTGTGCTGAGCTCGTGATGCACAAGGGAGTTCTTTCTTTAGTCAAGAGAGAGACAATGCGGTAAGCATATTGATTACTCCTAACTATGTACTGAGAGCACAGCAGCAACTCCTAGGTGCGCAGCGTATCTCATGGCTTTAAGTACTGAGATCCTGCTTTCTTCATCTATAGACAAAACCCAAATTAATTTCCATCTTTACTAATCAAGGCTTAGTATCTATCTGCTGCTTAGAGCAACTGACTGAAACACTCTGGCTTCTATTCACAGCCTGGCACAGAAGCAGCTTATTGCTGTAATTAACTTTAGTTCATACACTACCACACATACTGTACTGCTGTAGAGGAGGCTCAGTCTCAGAGCTGAACAACCGTCAGCATCAAGACCCACCTGAAAGGTACTAAGTACAACAGCTGCCCATAATTTGACCAGTTTTATTAGCAAGTTTCTGTCTAGCTGTCTCTTAGCCACTGCTTCCCAAACATAATATTGTGGGACTTGCCCTCTGCAATCCACAACTCATTGAATGATGAAGTCCTTAAGATATTATAGGTGAGTAGGATTCTTGAGCCGAAAGTTTCCACACTGCACCAGGGCTGTCTGCAGAAGCTGTGCACAGCCCCAAAACACAAGCAGCACAGCACAGACAAGGGCACAACCCCCAGGGGTCCCCCTGTTGGGTACATCCATAGGGGGCAAGCTAAACAAGCTGAAAGGAACATGGCATCAGGCCTTGCTTTGGATTTGCTTTTAATTCTTTTTTGGCATGACTCAAGGCTAATGAAGATCTGATTGAAACTTACTTTCCTGTGATTTTAAATAGAGGAATAATGAACATGCTTATTTACAGTGACAGCCACCTTTTTTCCCCCCAGGTATCTTGAACTCACAGCCTGAGCTTCAGTTACCACATGAAACCTAGACACAGACTTGCCCAAACTTCAGGAGCAGACTAGCTCTGAGATTCTGCGTGGTGGCCAGCTCTGACAGGGACATAAAGATTTTCTTTGCTGGTGTAAATGATAAAAGAGAAAGTCTAAAAAGTCCATCAATATATGCAATGCAGGGCTAAGTGGAAGACTACTGCCCAAACAGGCAAAATTTGATTTCAAATTCTGAAAATTAGAAAGGGCATATTAAAGATGCAAGAAGTCATGCTCGTTCCATCCTTGCAGTCTTTTGCTCTGTGGACCTGTGAACAGTTCCCAATAGCAGTCAACAAAGAGGACTGAAATCTCTGACCATGACTTGCTTTTTCTACTGCTAGGCATATATCTTCAAATATGACAGCACTTATCAGCATTTGGGGGAGCATTAATTTTATAGTATCTCATTTCTAGCCATTTCACACTTTTCCAAACCATGCTACTCATGACCTTGCAAAAGTTTCTGCTGTTTGAAATAAGGCTGGATGATCAAATACTGGAAGTGCAGCTAAAAATAAGAACTAGATGCAGATTAAATGAAGTTACATGTATGTATATATATATATTCATATAAAAATCCCAACAACAACTTATTAAGTTTACATGGGTTGTGTCCTTATTAACTTCTTCCCTTTGCCTCCCAGGAAGGTCTCATTTGAGATTGAAATCGTGTGGTCCTTGCAGTCGTGACACTGCATACAAAGCAGCTGCTCTTTTACTTCAGACAGAGGAAAATACTTTAATAGCTGCCTCTCTGAATGACAGCACCTACCTGCCTTGCTAAAACATGCCCTTAGTCTTATGAGAAAAGCCACAACAAGACAGAAGGCTACTTACTAGTGTTCCATAGAGTCCAGGCGGGAGTATGAGAGGCTGAAATTCACTGTGCCCCTGATCAGAAGATTTAGCTCCCTGCAGCATTCAGACAGTGGGTCCCATTACGGCCATCGGGCGGCTGAGTTAAAGGGTGGCCGTGCACAAACATAAACAGCTTGTCAGCACAAGCCAAAGAGGCGGGCCTGCCCTGCCAGCCACAATGCGAGCCAATGATTAGCTGCTTCTTCACATTCTGGGTGTTCAAGATATTGCATTTCATTCTTAAGCAGGGGAACAAGAGGGACTGACTGGGAAGGGCTAGGGCTTGACGGTTTACTGCTAGGCATTAAAATGCTTAAGGTGGAAGGAAAAAATATAAATCAATAGATCACTGCAGGAAAAACACATATTTGCTGTGTATTCATACAAACACTTTTAGGGAACCTGCAGGCATCACCGATGCACTGTTTCTTTTAGGTCAATCAAACATAAAAACAAACTAACAAAAAACCTCTAAATTAAATTTAGCTCATATTCTCTGCATAGAAGTTTCACTTAAAAAGCATCTAATTTTAATTCTCTCCATCTTTTTTCTTATTATCATCCTTTCCAACACACTTTATTTGCTGACAGTGGCATTTCTCACTTCTCTGTCACAAATGTCTTACCCTGACCTGCTTGACCTGCTTGACCTGACCCCCCAACCTTCATTGATCCTCCTATGATTGCTTCTCTTCACCTCCATCTTAACTGCTTGTTCTTTTGGTCCTGATCTCCTGCAAAGAGCAGAGCCACAACAGAGGCACCTTAGGGTAAGGTTCTGTGAGACAACCAAGTTGATCTAGCAACTTCTTGCTGTCAAAAGTGAAGGTGTTAAGTCTCCCTTCTCTCCAGCACCACACTGTGCCCTCCTTGTCTGTCCCCTTCATCGCTCAAGGAAAGGTAATGTAGCACAGAAGCAAATGCTTCTCTTGTCAGTTTACCGATCTGAACACAGAGACAAAAGAGGTATTGCATGGAGTGAATACTCCCTGAAATATAAGCTCCTTCTGATCTTGCCTCAGCCATCTATGATCCCACCTGTCTGCCCAAGTTCCTCTCTCCTTTGTTGTTTGAACTGAATTGTTCCTAGTTAATTGAATACCCTGCTTACAGCTGCTGATCCCATTTCATCCCAGCTCTGTCCTACTTTCTTATGCCTCTAGTTTGGCTGTGAGGCCTGTCTGCCACCAAAATCTGTCTCATCAAGTGTTTTATAATAACCCCCTGCATAAATATCATGCTTTGTGCTTCAAGCCTCAGGCTCTTTTCAGCTCTTTTTTGCTTTTGAAATAACTAAAATCCTCCTTAAATACCATGCCATCATTTTGGCTTTCACTCTTTTTTCTCTGACCTTTCTGATTAATTCTTCTCTCAGCATCTACCCCTTCCTCTCTCACACTCCCAAAGGCACTCTACTTTCTTGTTATATTCTATCCAGCTTTTACTATTTGCTTGTGCAGGCTCCTGTACCACTTAATGTCAGTGATTTACAAGCATCCATTTGTATTTTTCAGTTTTCTGCTTTTCTCCAGTCCCACATTTCACCCTGTGTTTTAGGCATATTGTATTAAATGCATTGATAGCTCCTAACTTCATGATCCATTTCTTGGGTCAAATTAAAGCAGTCCAATCACAGTATATTCATTACTGTGTAGTCTTGGCACAAGTCATTTCTCCCCCACCTCTGCTTTGGTGGAGGAGCTGAAGTCCCTGCAGAAGCAGATGCTGGAGTTAGCACCTCGTTCTGACGGGCGGGCATATCGCAGCTCTTGGGCTTCTGCTGACAGGCTGCACGAGAGTTCTGGCACACAGGGCTGCGCCACAATGTGCTGGGGTCACGTTTGCAGGTTTTTCTTCACAGTGAGATGTACTAGGCACATTCTTCAATGATATCTGAGCTTCTGATACAATTGCACATAAAGGCAGTAACATACACTGCCTTTACTTTTACCCAGATTTCTTACTTAGTTAACTCTGTGCTATCCACACCAACACCATTATTTTACCAGAGCTCTTTTCTAGTATTTTTAACATGTAAATCTCTGCCCAGATCCACCCTGTGATTACAGTATTTGATTATTTTAATTATTTTGATTACTGAGCCCGGATCTTATTCCCAATGCACGTGCACCGTTTTCCACAAAAAATTCATCAGCTGAGGTCATCTTTTGTTCCATACCACAGCCACACTGCCTACACCCCCATGAAAGCCATGCTTTCTTGTCCTGAGCTGCAAGGCCTTTTCAGAGTTTCTCCTTTCTTATAGATCCAATCCCACAACTCTCTTCATCACAAGGCCTGGCTTTTCAGCTTTCTCTCTTCCCACAAAGCTCTCTTTTCTTACCTTGTCTTCTAAGCAGAGAATGCCCTGCTTCGTCAAATCAAGTTACCTATTCTTCTTCCTTTTCTACAATCCATGTGTCACAAAATGTATAGAAATAATGTATCAGAATGAAAGCGAGGAACAATAAATAGGTGAAAAGTCACTCCAGGAAGAGGGATGTTTCATCAGTGTATATAAAATATATGTGCTAGAAATCTTCTACCATCAACTATATATCACAGCATGTTATGCACCTTACACTGTTAGATTTTTTTATGTATGAAAAGCATGAAAAGCCCTTGATGGATATGGATCAAGTGCCCAAACACTGTACATGAAATTGTGAAAAGACTGCTATGAAAGGACTGTTTGTAGATGCACAAGAGAAAGCAAGTTAGCTATTGCATCTCTGATTCCCATGGAAATTTATTTAAGATGCTAATTCAGTGTAGCCATAAATAAAGAAACAAAAGAGAGAGCAAGAATGAGCTGATTTAGTGGACTATGTTGAAAAGGCACACTTTAGACAAAGTCACCCTGGGTACAACTCCTGTGACTCCACTTACAGCATTATGCCAAGGCTGAAGCTGCCTCTTTATCCTTAAGCCTTGTATGACACAGGAAAATTGTTACCAGCAGTACCAACAATACCAACTCAGGCACCCGCTAAATGTGATAGCCAAGTTTATTTAATAACTTACTTTTACCAAACAGGTCATCATGCCGCTCTCTTCATCACCATTCCCAGCTCCAGAGGCTTGCTCCTCTCTCACATGTGTTCCAAGAACAGTCTGAAAGCTCACAGACCAAATTTGTCTTGCTGAATGTTTTTCAGACAGGTTAATGATCTGACTCATCTCTCTGCCATGCTGAGAACCCCAAGAGCCAGTGGAGGGAAACAGTAAACACATGTGACTGAAGAAGGAGAAGCAAAAAGGTGGAGACCAGAATCACCACCACCTTTTTCATACGCAAAAATATGGCAGTCATCCCCAGAAGCTACTGTCTATTCTGGGGTGAGACTTAAAACCATGACCCCCAAAACCATGCCATTGTTAAACACAAGATCCCAAAAGCTGATGGATCCCTTCCAGCTCAGCATATTCTATGATTCTATTATATGATTCAGCAGAACTTTGCCCACTCCCTTGGTTGCAGACTCCATGGGTGACATTTTGTCTCTGCCCCTTTCACATTACCATCCATTTGGCTTCTACCATTTGTTTGCTTTCTAAAACTGTTTTTTTAACTTTTCCATTTTGTGGCGTCAGCCCAGCCTCACTCTGCCCTTTCTTCTCAAAACACACTCAGCTGGATGCTATTCTGCCTATCCTTTTTATCTCCTCTGAGGGCCAAAAAGGAGCCCCAGGCACCCTGAGGCTCAGCCTGACCAGTTCATATCTACACTGCTGCTGGAAGGAGACCTGTCCTGCTTCTCCAACAGTAGCCACAAATGCTGCAGAATGGAGTGAGAAAATTTTTGTCATGTTTTACCCGCCGGCTTTCAGTTATATCTTTCAGTTACAAGTTGATCCCAGAAAACACACATGCTCAAGCAATGGGAGACTTTAGATAGTGATGAAGTGAAACTCTGTAGCTGAATTGTTTCATTTAGAAAGGAAAACAAATAGAAATGGGAAGAGATCCTGTGCAGATGCACCACACTAACATATGAGACTGCAATCAATGGGAACTTGGGCTTAGTCCCAGCTCAGACCATGCGCATTTTGACCTTTGAGCTCTTGGACCACTTCCTAATTGGAGAGCAAGCGGCACACCATGGAACTATTTAACCCTTTGGTGGTGCCTCCTGAGGTCTAGCAAATGCCAGAAAAGACTCTGGGCATGTGTCTAACCCCTGGAGGCCACATGACTATAGGACATATCCCTGTGCTCCAGATGGCTTAAGTGAAACAACTGCTGTCAGCACCTCTCTTTTCATGACACTACACAGAAAGGTCAGGCTTACAACTACTCCTTCCTGCACTGCTGAACAATTGCTGGAATCTCACGCTAATGTGCCAGCTCCCCATCCAGAATCTGACTGTCTTAAAGACAGAATGGTTCCTTGAACTTCATCAGTAATACCACACCAAGGATCAGATCAAACAGAGATACCCGCTGGAACTTAATAGTGTAAATAAAGCCACACTGAACACAGAGATCTGCTTCCCTACTTCACAGGCGTGGAAAAGCAACAGAGTATTATCAAATTGTAACTGTAACTAAAAATACAAGTATAACATTGGGAGATGTGTGGAAAGAAACAAGGGTACATCAACAGCTATCATGTCTGACTATCACTGGTGTTCTAGTTAGATCTGCACTAGTGATTTCATTTTTTATATGCCTTTGTAAAGTGGTAATATTATGCCTTATCTATTTCACAGGTCTGTGTGGATACATTTACAGTGCTTTGAAGTTGTCACTGAAGACATTTCAGACATACACACTGTTAGTATTTTCACTATTGCCTTAAGAAATATATCCTTTGAAAGCAAATAAAAAGGATAACTACTTTAGCAGAAGGTTTTTTTAAAATTTCCTACCACCTCTAAGGTCACTCATTCCAAACATAACACAAATACACTAATAAAAGGAGATGCACTTCCAAAAATACAGGCACTGTGGGTAAAGAATAACTTCCGCACTGTAGAACACAGCAAACCTACAAGCTTGAAGTCCATCTATGCAAGTTTTCTCCCTAGTCTCTTTGTGTCTCATGTCCTGGCAAGAGGTGGCTCACAGGCTTCAATTGCCGCCAAGCTCAGAGGAGGCCTGTCAAGGCCTCTTTGCACGTGCCCTTCATTCCCCACTCAGTTGCGCTCCACCTTATTTGCAGACTAAGGGCCTCAGTTTCCCATCTCACCCAGAAGTCTGGTAGTCAGAGTTTTTGAGCCTCAAGGTTTATCTAGACTGAACCGTGACAGCAAGGTAGCAAGAAGTATCAAAGCTCCAAAACAGCTGTCTAGTGTATGTGCTGCTGAAGTACTAGAGAACTCAGTCAAGAAGTAAATTAGCCTGTCTTGGGCACCATGCTGCCATAACTGGCTTCTATATCCAAGCTGGCTATAAGCTACTTTAAGCCATGCTATACTACACTATAGGCATTTCTCTACTTAATTCTGTGAATTAATATAGACACAACATTTAAATTCCACTATGGTTATGGGGTGATTCATGTACTTCTAGAAGGATTTTTTCAAACAGTGCTGAAACACCCTTTATCTCTGATTAGGCTTAGAGTCCACAAAAATATTTCAGAAGGACAAATGTTTTGGCTTTGGAGTAGACCTACATTCCGAGTGTCGGGTACACTGACAAAAAGAGCCCAAAAAGAGCCACAGACTCAGCAGCACACACATCCACCCTAATTTCAAATTACAAGATGACTTGTCTCCAAGGAATGCTTTCCTATATACTAGTATAAACATTTCCAGCAGTATCTTTGGAACTGACAAATTCCTTATTAGGTATGGCCTTTGCAGTGTGGACTTGCTCACAAGGAAAAAGAAATCACCTCTCCAGTTTCTCACATTTCTCTGCGGGCTGAGATGTTCTTGCTCACACAGAAGAACTCCCTCGTGAAGACCTTACTGTTACACAACAAACAGACACCATTAATTAGAAAACTGCCTTCAAGATGGCCGTGGTTCCTGCTCCCATAAGAAACCATTCATCTTGAACTCAGCAGTAAATATCCCACTTGCTTCCTTGGCACAGAACCAAACTTCTGCACCAACAAGAGCAAAGGATGCTCAGAGACCAAGAGGTATTTGCCCATCACAGGAAAAATGCTCAGATTAGCAATGCAGTGACCTTGGCTCAAAGAAAGCACTTTAATACATGCCTTTCTGTCAAGCATATGAGAACTCCCGCTGATTTCACCGTCACATCAATGAGGTCAGCCATGGATTTATTCAGGAACTAAAAGGAATTAACTCCCTTCACACATACACGCCCCCTGAATGTGGCCAGAGTGGTCTGTGCCCAGTGGTGCAGATGTGACTTGTCCCTCCCCTCTCCCAAAGTGGATCAGGAGTTTACTTCTTGAATGAGACTACTCAGGCATTTTATTCCTACTTGCTGAATAGAAGTGAGTGGGATACTAAAAAAATGCTATACCTAACTTACTTCTACGTCCTCTTTCTACCCAGCAAGCTTAAACAAAGTGTGCTAGTTACCTAGGATCTGGAAACACCTAAATAACTTAAACACTTGAAACTGCAGAGGCACAGCAAAGGTCAGAATCATTCACTTGAATAAAGAAATGCTTTTAAGAGATGGTGGTGTGTACAAGCAAGCAAACACAACAGTCCAAGTTTTCAGTATCCTCATCTAACAGGTTAGGAAGAGGAATTTTGATGAATTCCAGGTGCTCTCAGGTCAAGTTCCTAGTGACTACGTATCTCTATAAAAACAGAGACATATTAGTTCTCAAGCAAAGCTCTGTTATAAAGGTATTCTGAGCAGTAGGAGAGGGAAAAAAGATCTTAACATTAAGATACTACAAACTTTAGCCATGCAAGAGAACTCAATTAAAATACAAAAGTCCCCCTTATGCAGGTAGCACATGGCTAAACCTGTCATGTAATCAAAACCAAACTACCCTCATATCTGGATTTAATTATGTCATACCATTTTATAGCAGCCTAAGAAAACTGAACTGGGGGTCAAAATAATCCCAGAATAGTTCTTCAATCAATCACACATATAAGAACCTGGGTAAGAATGAATAACAGACAACATCAGCAGACTGAGCAAACAAAGGTTCTTATTAAAGGCAAGAACAACAGTAAAGAAGTCTATAGACAAATGGCTCACTTTAGATTGAAAGCACCTACCACTAATTTCCGCATGGTCTATAAAATGCAAGCAAACCTACAAAACTAATGTGAACTGAAAGAATGGAGTTCTGTTCAATATACGCTGATTTGAAAAGAAATGGAATTCATGGAATGCTAAAATTCTTCAGAAATATAGACTTTGTTACAAGTTCTATACATATTTAGAACAAATTCTCCATGAGAAACTGAGTATGAGACTGCATATTAATATAGCAACTGTAAGTTACAGGGAGAAATCTAATAAGAACATACTTGTAATTAGTATGGAAGTAAAAGGACATGACTGAGAAATAAACATGACATTTAATTACTTATTCAATGTGAGTCTAAAACCAATTAAATTATATATTTTTATGGGAAGACAAAGAAATGTCGAGATATGTTTCTTGCAAATGTTTACTGGGGAGAAGGAACTTAGAGTCTTTTGAAATATTACCTAGCCAGCAAAGAAACTTGAAGATACTGTGTATTCTATCTCAAGCAAATAAATAAAAATGTATATACAAAAGCAAGACCAATGCTATCTAAATTAGTAAGGGTTCCCTGAAGATATGCAGCATGAAATAAAATTATAATCTCTATAACCTGCATCCAGCATCACTATGGTATTTTTATAGTAATATGAAACCAGTTCCATCTCAGTTTGGTTTTTGTTCTATTAAACAGAGTCATTTACCAAAAAAAAAAAAGGCACTTCTTCCAGCATTCATTCTTTTCATTACTCTAAAAGTAATGGCTATTCTGCCTTATTCCTTGGGCAAGGATGCCTTGATTCTGTTAAAATGGTCACAGCTGTCCGACTGCAACAGAGTGCTCTACCAGGGCCTTTGTGTTGACCCAGGCTGCAACATGGATTAAATTATAGCTCACACACTGTGATTCTATTTGCATGCAAGGAACAACATCTGTGTGAGGTAATATTGCACAGTACTCACTGTGTGGATGAACAGCAGGCCTTGAAAATTTGTGTGCATTCACTTGTGCATTTCTGCATGCTCGTCAAGGTCAGCAATGTGGCATGATTGTTGTTTGCTCTTGGTTGCTTTCTGACTCAAGCTCAAGCTGAGAGAGACCTCACAGAAGGAGGCAATGATTATTGCAAAGTAATTGCTAAAATTCAGCAATTGCTCAGATTAATGCAGTTATGTTAAAGCTACATTTCTTAGTCATTTTAAGAACAGGCTAAAGACAGAAAAAAGCACAAGTCAGCCAGTAAGGAATCTTATCTAGGATTCCATCCCACTGGCATCCATAGATATGATGATGCTTAAAACAATACACATGTGAACCCCTTGATAGTCCAGAGGATTCAAGAGCATTAATGTCCACAATACAAAATAACAGGACACAGACATTCTGAAAAGGATATATTCTGCAGATTCAAAAATCTGTTTAACTTGTGAATGAAGGAAAAAGTTAAATTTTCCCGACAGCATTTCAAAAAATGAAACTGAAGATGGTCCAATCTTTTTGTCTTTCACTTCCCTCCTCATCCACAGTAATCTGACATCACAGCAAGTTCCAATATCACTTTTTAGAAGGGGAAGAACCCACAGAGATATTTAATAACATCCCAACAGAATAAATTACCATTCAGGGTTTTTTTCTAAGAAATCTTTTTACAGCTATACTTAGGAACCTTCTTGCTACATAGAGGTACTGAATGCCATGATATTTGCCCAAAGCAGAATACTGTTGTCTATTGTGCGTTTTTAGTGCATTTTGATACTATAATCTGTAAGCATGGTAGTTTTATATTTCTCCATTAAGTGACCTTGCTTCAGCTGTTAATAGATTGACAGCCTTTAGTGGCTAGTGTGACATTTTTCATGCTAGATGTTTGCCTCATTAAAAAAAATTCAGCCAAAATAATTGCGCTATTTCTGAGAACGAGACTAAGAAAGATCAGGTTACTTTGCCTGACAAAAATTCAGGTGTCTTTATCTGAGAACTATTAAAATCCTCATCTTTTCAGTAGGAGTCTGAATACTAAACAATAGGGAGAGGCTTCAGTGCAGAAAATGACTTTTTTAACATCACATGAATGTGTACATTAACCTCATTGTGATCTAATGCATACTCACTCGGGAGATGAAATTTTTTATATGATATAGGCAGCTTGCTTTCTGTCCTTTCCTAGTGTTGGCGTAACATCCCTTAAAGATTCCTTGCAAAAGAGGAAGATATTAACAAGACACATCAAGCCCAGTTCAATGAAATTGAAGATTAAATTCACAAGGCATTGAAGGAAACTCTGGTATGAAGATAAGTATTCCTATGGGCAGCTCTCTCAGAAGACATACTGTCTTACAAAAACACTCCAATGTGAAATACTGCTAGTTTTATTGCACATTGTACTAACACTATTTCCTCACTGTCAGGGCTGTTCCTTCCCTAATTACAACTATGTTAGCCAGCTCAAGACCTCATGGTGGTCAGGAAGAGTGCTTTGCAGGTGAGCAGTAGTGGAAGGTCTTGGTGTAGACTGAGCCAGTGGAATCTATTCAATGTATGAAGCCAAGTGAACAGAACAAAGAGACTGCCCTGTCACTGTATTTCTCCAAGTTGGCTCTTAGTGGGATCATACTTTGGCTATAGCAAATAAAATGGCCAACAATTGTTAGTAGAAACAATTAAGCCATTCACTGTGCCTTTTGGAGAATGATGGATGGAGTTTCTTGTACCATCCTCACCCCAGCTGCACTCTTTGTCAATTCCTCCTTCATGGAAGTTGTGCTATTTGAGCATCTGTTCTGAATCAGTAGATAAACAAACTACTATGGACTATGGTATGTCCACATACCCACTGACAAACAGTCCTGTGAAGAGACAGCAATCCATTGACCTACAGAATTGCACAGCCAGTGTGATAGGCAGCCCTCTACCTACTTTTAATCCCTGTATCCGATTAAAGCAGTCAGCTGAAGGGATCTCTTTATAAAAGCACTCTCTTTATTAAGACCTTTATTTAGATAGCTCACCAGAAGCAGAGAAGATGACATAGTGATGTCATACCACTTGTTGCTCTGACAACACTCAAACTTCCCTGAGTGACAAATAGAGGGGAAGTATATTTACAGGAAAATGCTTTCCAGACGATAGGGTCAGAGTAGTGTGGGGTCTCTGCTGCTGAAGGATCTAAGCTATTTTCTCCCAGCTCCATAAATCAGAGCTGCATAACAAACTCTGGTTTCTCCTAGGGCTAGCTGGCTGTGGATCAAGGAGCATCAAAAAGAGCTTTCTTCTTTCTGCTCTCCATAGATCTTGCAATCAGGGGAGGTCCTCTCTGTGCATATCTGTCTATCCTTCACATCTTCCAGAATAAAGCCAAGAAAAACCTTTCAGAAAATATTTTAAGGACAGAACCATTTCAAAAAAGTGTTATTGTAAGCCAGTGGTGAGGCCTTTTGTTGTCCCAACAAACTCACACTTCCCAAGAAACAGAAGCGGTGGTCCTTTCATACCTATGGTGGTCCTTTCATACCTATACCTCTCTGATGCTGAACAAGCAATGAACATGTATGGAAAAGAAGGAAATAACTGCAATTATTATTTCAGTGCATGAACAATCAAGGTCAGGAACAAAGCAAACCATCATGTGACTCCTGATAATTACAGTGAAAATAATGACTTATTTTCTCATCGATAATTATTGATTTCTAGAAGACCTTTGATGTCATAGCATGGTATTCATTATAAGCACTATAAAATGGTATCTATGTTATAGGCTTCACTTTGTTAACCCTCAATATGTTCTTCAAAACAAAAGGAAAGGTGAACAAATTCTTCATTTTCCATTTTAAAGCATACAATCTTAATTTTATAGAGAAAGAGAGTACTTTGGCTATTCCACCTGGTAGGGGCACTGGTTGGAAGACCATTTGGGGTCAAATTTTGCCATGGGAATATGCAGTATGAGTTACATTCACTTGCAGGATGGCTATGTCTTGGCCCAAGGTTAATAAGAATATTGTCCTGGGAACTCCAAACATGCTAAAATGATTTGGGTTTTAGTTATCTGATTCTTTAATCAATTTTCAGCCTCATTGCTTTACTTTTACACAGCAATTATCCTGACTTTTACATAGAAATTACTACTGACATTTAAAATCTGAGGGCCACAAAGACTGTAACAAAGCTATAGCAACCTCTGGATTCAGGCATGTCAGTAGGGCAACACTCAGAATGTCAAGGGAGTTGATGTCAACCTCCTCTTCTGAAAACCTAGCCCTGACATCCAGCAGAATCTAGTTCTTTGCATTCTACCAAGACAGAGCCAAACCCACTTATTTCAGTGAACCTATTTCCAAAGAAGAATGGAAGCTGGTTCATAACAAGGCATTCAATAGAAGTAGCTCAATATCAGTCTGCAAACCCTCTAATTTCTTTAAAAGGCCCCTTTTGTGAGTATATTCCCACTGAATTGAAGGAGTAGGGGGGAGACAATAGAGAAAGTACTTAACTTTTTTTCAGAGATTCCCCTAGATAGGTAAAGGGGACTCAAAATTACTGAAGCCTTTAAATTAAGACTACCCATGTTTCTAAAAGACAAACAAACTGTAGTCATTTGGTTATTTCTGATTTACTGTCTTTAAAATTAGGTCATTACTTTTAGGAATGCTTTGAAATAAATGAATTATAGGAGAGGATTTCAGAATGTTCTTAACTATAATCCATACCACTCCTGGGGATAAATTGTTTTGTCTTTGACCTTCTAGCTTATCCATTTGGGAATCATATTATTGTCTCATAAGAAAAGAGGCACCCACCTTAATATTCCTGAACTAATGAGTTCTGCAAAATCCTTTCAAAGTACTAGCTAACCAGATTGATAAAACTACTGTTTTATCCATCCAGATAAGCTGGATTTATGATTAATTGCATGTTTGCAAATAATCTAGCAGACCTTTAGTCATCATTCCCTGTATCAAAAAAAAAAAAGACATTTGATGAGTACAACAGTCCTTCATGTTTGTTAGCTTGCCTTTCATCTTTGTTAGCCTAGAATATATAGATCCTTTCAACTGCTTTATGGAAGGAACAACAGTGACACTGTCAAATATATTTAAATTTAGTCATAATATGTCACTAAAGTGATACAAGTTGCAGTATCAATGCAAAAAGAGATATTATTCCGAAGCACAGCTTCAAACTGAAATTAAAACATCCTGGGAAAATCAAGGTTCTGTATCTTCTCAACTGCTACACATTTCCAGAAAGAATAATTATGATGTTTGGCTCAGCTACATTGGTTACATTGCTCAGTTAAGTTATAGCTTGTATTCACATGCCACAGCCTTGCCTTGTGAAAGATGATCTGAAGAGTGTACAAACTGAACAAATGAAATACCTTCAGCATGGAATAGTGTATTCTAATGTGGCTTTGTAAACTAGAGAGTTGTCCTGACTGATTTCAGATGGCAGATTCAGTCCTAGTGTATGAGTACAAAAACTACTGCATACCTTACACTATATAATTCAAACAAAAAGTAGCAGAAAAGCTGATGTTAACAGATGTGCGACTGCTCCTGAAGTCTACTTGTAAGATGGATAAGGAGCAGAGTGATGGGAAAAACTGGTCTTACAAAAAACACAGATGAAGACTCTCACAGTGTGATCCCCACTCTTCACCTGCCCAAACCACAGTGCGTGGTCCATGATGAGTCAATTACTGTCTGGCGGTCATGTGTCATGCTGCTGCTATTTCATGTCAATAATCAACATTGAAATTTAGATTCTGTAAATAACCAAAAGTAAATATGCTTCATTAAACTTATAAATGAACATTTTTACCTAAGTAATTAAGTTTATCATGAACCTTATTCGCTTAGTAATTGACAATAGTGTCTTAAAGAGTCTAAGGGAAATCTTTGTTGGTGGTCCAGAACTATTTTGCAATTATAGTCATGTTTTGGTCAGTTGAGTTAATTTAATTAATATACTTCATTAACTTAACAGCTAAACACTAACAGCCTAAAAAAAGGAATTCAAGTGAATCAGTAAGACAGCTTTGAAATAAGGTCACAGTAAGTGTATGTCATTCCCTAATTTTAATTAGATGTAATTTCAAGCCCATGTCTGAGCAAAGTCTGGTATCCTGAAGACCAATTCAGATAATATACTACTGAAATCTGTGTTCTGAATTCAGATAAAGAGCCAAAAAAGAAATGTAGTGAGTGCTAAGGAGGTTTTGATTTATTTGTAATATAGTTTGTAAACAGTCGGGGAACAGGGATTACCTTCTGTTTCTACACAATAGCTAGTTCAGTGACCTTACAAAAAAAAAAAAAAAAAAAGGTGTCCCAAAATGCTACAGAAATAGCAAAGAGTAATAATAATATAAATGCAGAATAAAATGATAATGCCATTGGTGCAAGTCAGAACTTCAAATCAGCTGTACTGACTGATGTTTAATGAACTGCACTGAAAGAATCTGACACTGCACAGTTCTTAGAAAACAACCAAGTCCTGTATAATTTAATTTTAAAGAAATTACTGCTGCTGCAGTTATTTTTCTCAGATTTTTTTCTTCATGCAAAACCCACAGAAAACAGCAGCATCCTTATTTAATTTTTTCTTTAATATTATCAGAGATGATTAAATAGATTGGGCCTACATGTGGTTTGCTGTTTGAAAATCAAAATCCAAAACTCAGCCTAGCATCTGTGCTGTGTTAAGGTACATTAATTGATGCCTAAGTTACCTTTTTATTCCTCAACTAGATTTCTTCCAAACAGATTTTTACATGTTAATAAGACTCAAAACACCAAATGTTTGTTTCAAAGCAGATAAAAATTTGAAGACAGGGAAAGGAGAAAGGAAGGGAAGGAGGAAGGATTAATTTCTGTAAATGTTTATGGGAATCTGTCCTTACCTAGCTCATCTGCCTCAGAATTCTTCTTGTAGGGAATTAGGAGAAAGAAGGAGTGATCACAGAATACTAACTGAAAAGACCAACATGGAGACTTAGCCTTTCCTATGACTACAGCAGAGAGAAGGTGATTATGGAATGTAGTGTTCCCAGTTTTAAAGGGCAGAGGGGGTGGGAAACACTTCCTCTATGAGTAAAAGTGAAGAACACTAAAACACAGTTACAAAAAGTTGCTTGCTTGTAGTAAGAGAAAAAATGTGGAGTGACACAGAACTCTTACCTTGAAAGGGAAGGAAAAAAGGAAAGGAATAGTGGAAAGGACTATTTTCCTTTTCAGCATCTTGGTAAGCAACAATGGATTTGGCACTATTAAATCTAAATATTGAATGTTTTACAGGGTTTATCCATGCTGGCACCCTGTGCTTTGAATGGAGAATACTGAGAATTCTCTTGGACTGTGGCCAGTTGCAAACTGGCTGGACAAGACTGGTCTGGTGCAGTCACTGGTACTCCTTCTCACTCTCCAAGATAGGTCAACCACAAGGTGAACAGGTTTGTTCCCTGATCAGCCACACACACTGCCTGGCTTCCCTGCAGGCCAAGGTAAAGGATCAGGCAGTTTCACACCTCCCAGAAATATAAATATTTATGCAGCAGGACTGAAACCAACAAGGCAGCCTATCACTGTGTCACTGATCTGTTAGCGAGGGTAAAGGTCTCTGAGAATCTGACACACCAGCGAGCACGGGAATGCTCACACCTCAATGCCTTCAGAGAAAGTTACAAAGCATCCATGCATGTCATAGCAAATGAGGTTTCACTCAGGGCTGCAGGACCAAGAACTGCAGGGGATTGTTTAATATTCAGCGAGCATATGCCTAAAAAGTCAGTGCACATGCTATCAGAATTTCAGCATCCTGCTGCACATGAATGAACTTTGCTTAGGCTTCATCAGGATCCATTTACATTCTGGATAAGAGATTTGGAAGGAAAACTGGTATATGATGCAATGAGCAAAATTAAAGGCCAAAATCTGCTTTTCTGGATATCTGTTAGGAAGACACCTGAGCAGATTTTAAATAAAACACCTCTGAAATTTTCCATCCATGTCCCAGATCTTTTCAGAAGAACTTCTGAAATTATTCAGGACACATATGAATAATTTCTCTATATTTTAGAGACTTAGGCAGGGGCTTTCAATGCATAATCCAAACAAGCAGTGGATTAACTGTCTTCAGCTGAAAGCCTGCCAGCTGACTACCCTTCCCCACACACATGGCATTTGATGTCTGCCATTTTAATATTTTGACATTTTTGTGAGAGACATTGTCCTGAAAGGTCACCACTTGTCTCAGCAGCTGGCTGGCTGCCACTCTGACTTGGGAAGCTTAGCTCCACAGCTGTCATCAAAAATGACCATTTTCACAGCTAAGTCTAAGGGAAGCTATGAATTTCTATCTATGAGGAAAGAAGAAGACAAGAGTAAGGAAAGAGAAGCTTCAAAATCACCTTTAACCTGCTACAATGAAGACAGGCATTTACACATATACATCTGAGGCAAAATCAGCTTATACACAACAGAATCATCAAATGCCTGTGTTATAGCAGCATTATTAAGGCGGTTATACCAGTAATATGTTTAGCCCTCTATTGCATCAAACAATATAACACACATATTCTCTCCCTCGTCACTTAATGGCAGTCACCTGTTAACTATGAAAATGACATTTTCACATGGCTCATGGAAAGCTGACAGTACCAATAATCCTCAAGAAATAATAAAACCTGTAAATAAAGCAAGAAACATGACATAGCAACAGAAACAAACTGGCTACAGCCTGCATTTCTCATGCAATTATCTGACATTTATACTTGGTACTGATCGTGGACTGTTTTCCAGAGGCAGATTTTATTCACAGCACAGTTAGAATTCACTAGCCATAAACTCAACAGAACAATGGCAATACAGAAGCTTTGAATTAGACAGGAGAAAAAAAACCCAATGCACTGCTTCTTCAGTGCTATGAGACCAGAAAAACACTGACAAAGTATCAATTCTCTTCCTTACAGTATGACCACAACACCAAGAAACCTTCAACTCACTGCTTCCCAACCATCTTACTATCCTGTCTTCACACTACCTAGCAGATAAAGATCATTTCATGTACAGACAGAGTGAGATTGGTGAAAAACATGCATTGCTCACCGTGCTGTGTTCATTGTTCTTATCAGGTCAGATGCAGACTTACTGGTGCCCCTTATGATAACTATTTGGTTGCACTTCTGGTAATAAGGTACTGTCAAGTTTCTTAATGAGAAGTCCGGGTCTGCATTTATGGATTTTTAAAGGAAAGATTCCAGGTGAAAAATACCATGGAAGATTTCTCTCCTATGCGCTCAGAAACCGTCTGTTACTGCAGAACTATCTTTCTTGCTGTATATCTAATACTATCTAATCTCAGCAGAAAAACATCTCTCTGTAAGTACCTCCTGCAATTTGACTTCTCCTCTCACAGACAAAATGGCAAGCAGACATCCCCAAAATCAACAAATACAAACTATTTGCTCTGGAAAGCTTTCATGCATCCCTTTCCCTCAGCAGCTCTTCCACTGAAAGCCAGAACAATACTGCAGAGAAGCTTTCCCTGTCAGGATGTTTTCAGCTTTCATCTCTCTGCTTTTTCAAGCAGAAGACTGGGGTAGAAACCTTAATTAGCAATCTGAAAGCACCACACAGGCAAGGAATACTTACATTTGCAACTGTATTTGTGATATTTGCGCACTGATCCAGCGACTGGTGATTACAAAGAAGAGAAAGAGCTTTTTAGGCTGTCTTTCAAGTCTTGCAGCAGTGAAATGAAGGCTGTTATCTGAAAGCTACTCATTTTCTATATGCTGTGCTCTACTTCCTTCCCATGTGCATACAACACAGCTGCCAGATTTAATAACCATGTCAGCCTGCTCTCCCCATAAAGCAGCAGAGAGATGACAGAATGAAGATGAAGTAGCCAGCGCGTTAATCTGTAGTTATGGCTGCACTAAGCCTTGAATGAATGTCACAATTTTATTGCCCTTGAAATAAAATAAAACAAATGAACACTATTCATGAAAAAAGAAGTGCAAAAGGATTTCAGAAATGTTAATCCATACTTGCCTCAGTGACATTAAAGTACATTAAAGACATTTCTCCTTTTTCCCCCCCAGTTAAGACTTGAGTTAATACTTTTTCCTTTCATAATACATTTTTCTTAGCAGTGTATGCTTGTACCCCAAAAGAACAAAACCATTAAGTGACAAATTAGTTGAGCTTCCCTCCTCTCCGATTCCTCTCTGGAACTAATTCCATACCTGTTTGTCTTTGCTGACTTCTTTCAGGAAAAGAAAAAGTTAATAAAAAAGGGGGGAAATTCTCTTTTACCATTTAAATTCTCCCACGCACAGGGGTTCCTAGAGCACTGGACTTTAGTATCTGAAGTGGTCAGTTCACTGCCAAGGTGGAGCATCGCCGTACCTCCAGCTGTAAAACCAGTTCCATGCGAGGGAAGGGTGGCCAGACTTTACATGACAAGAGAAGGTGCTACTCATGCAATCAAAAGCAACAAACTAAAAATAAACCCAGAAACGTTCAGTTGAATCTGCAACAGCGCAGGGATGCCGCAGAGGTCATATGACATCTGTGTGCGTCTTTTTCTCTCTCTCATTTATATTCCCTTCACTTCCCTTGGAGGCACCTGTCTCAGCGGGGAGTGGTTTCTGTGGAAACTACAGAGAGTCGGTTTTCCCCTCAGAGAAACTGTTACTATGGCAACCTTACATAATGTATATGGCCTAGATTCTCTTTAAAAATAATCTAAGCCTGAAATTCTCATTATAAAATTAGAGCTGATTTGTCTGGGGGGCAGGAAATATAGTTATTTAAAAATTGCATTAGAAATCTAGGATAAAAAAAAATTCAAATGGTGTTACAAATTAAATGAGTGTAGAGGGCACGTCATTGCATCAGTCACAAAGACAAAATAATTTGTAAATGCCAGTAAACAAGGTCTATTATTTAGCACTTGTGGGAAGCAAGGAGGAAGGGAAGCTTATACTTGACATCATGGCTCAGTGTAGCAATCAATACTGAATCTTGCAGAGGCAAATTTTTGTCTGTGTTCTTCCAGCAACCAGGACCTCATTTAATGATGTAAGCCCAAATACTGCTTACATCTATCCCATTCAGAACTGAAATATCAGCTTCAAAGTCACTTACCCTAGACTATGAAATCATGCTACGTTAAAACTCAAGGAAGTGCCTGAAAGGAGCTCTCTGAGTCAGTGAGGCACAGGGTGCAGTAGAGCAGAAGCAGAGAAGGTAAACTGCTGTTTATAAGACTTTCCTCTCAGCTGTGAGGAAACAAACCTGTGCACAGCCCTGGTGGGGAGGGCAGGCCTGTCAGATTGCATCAGGGACAGGGGGATGTTAGAGCCCCCATAATGGGCCCCGTAAAGGGTGAGCCTTCTAAGTCAGCAGCTGAAGACCTGCCTGGGTTGGGAATTACATGAAGTGGTAGTGCCATCACAGATGTTTTGTGACCCCTGTGAAACAGGTAGGTAGATGTCACCCTCCCCTCCCCTACCTGCAGCCACCCCTGCAGATAATCTTTATTAGTAACACAAATCAAAAGTCAAATGGTTAAGAAAGGAAAGCTACCTGTTTAACTCTACACAAATCAGTTATTTCAGTTGAACAATATTTTTGGGGAAGCTTTACTAAAACCCTACCTCCAAGGTATCTGTGTTGTGAGTTAGTGGATTGATATCTCTCCTGACCTGTAACCTAGCAACTGTTATTAGCACAAAGCACATTAATATAGATGAGGGACTGATTTTATTTCTCTTCTGTTCAGAAGATGAACAAGAGAGAGCACCTGGCCTATGGAACATTTCCCCAAAACGTAAGCAAGGTCCTCCTACATTCTGCTGTGCAAAGGGACTCTCCAAGTGGGACAAAGCAGACATGAAGCATTGCTTCAAATCCCATAGCATTAATCTTCCTTTCTTGTGTAGTGGAGATATTTTTACAAAGGAGACTCATGCTGCCTGAAGGTGAAGTGTTGTTTGGGATGATGCTTCTCCAAGCAGGTATTCAAGAACAGGGTTTCACAAAAAACTTGCTGGTGCCACAAGCCATGGGACATTCTCTAATACAAAATCCCTCAAAGGGGTTTTCCTGTACTGAGCAAAAGTCCCTGGACTTTTAAATTAAAGAAGAAAACTGCTTCATAAATTGCATTGAATACCCTAACTGACCTACACAGGAGACTGACAATCACACAGAGCAGTATTTTGTCAGGGGCCGTGCACACACACCTTTTTGTCTGTGAAACTCAAGTGTAGTAGGAAGATGTGAAAGCAGTAAACGTTGTCTCTCTTTTGCACAGAAAAACAAAGGAGATTTGATGTACAGTGTTAACTTCAATTTGGTTTGAGGAAGTTCAGCATCAGCAGGATACAGTCTAAAACTTACATGACTGAAACTTTTATGATTTATGGAATATCACATTTCTAGACAAACATTACAAAGGAATCATGCCTCTCTGACATTTGACTTTTGAACCCTAGGGCTCTCACGTTCTATCCACAGGACATACAACCATAAAGTGTAACAATAAATCTTTTGCTAAGATTTAAAAAAAAAGAAGAAAATATTTTCAACAAAACATCTACATCCACTTCTGAATTATTTTATATACAAAATTACAGAGTAATTAGACAATGTCTAGTGAAACGTGTGTTATGAGGCCCTAGGAAAGACAATCTATCCAAAAAGAAAAGAAATAAAAGATTCCTTAAGCAGATTAGAAAGAGATAAGCTGTCACTTAAACTCATGTAGTTCTGACATTTTGCTATATAAAATCTCGAACTTCAAAGAGTACATTGCACAAAGACAGCAACAGGGACAAATTGAGAAATGAATATTATAACAAGATAAAGCAATGAACTTAAATAGCTTATTTTTCTAACAAGTGACAAACATCTGCCATAGAATGAGAAGGCTCAATTACTCTTCATAGCTGTGCCAAGTCTCCCAGCACAGAAAAGCATAGCACGGCAAAAGCCAACATGGTTACGTGACTTCTGGACTGAGCTAAGTAACATCTAGCCAGCTCAGCGTGGAAGCAGCATGAACTTGGATCCTTCTCCTCTACATATGTAGTCTGTGTGCAACCAGTTCATGGACACTTGTGGCTTCCTCGAGCAAAGGACAGGGTGTTTGGGCACAAACCTCAGGAGTGGACATTTCACCTGTACCAGTGCGCTTCCAGTAAGTTAACATACAGCACTTACATTTCTTACATCAAACTCTGAACATGCTGTAAGGCACCTGGCTGAGATAGTACTGAGAAGGCAGTTAGATTAACAAAAGAAATATTTGCATTCACAGCAGGACTCAGGCACACAAAGATGCAGCTGTAACCTGTGAACTTGCTGTTAAGTTTCCTTCCAGCAGGGAGTTAGTTCACTCTAGGAGTCCAAGCTTCTCCTGACAGCCCAAGATCTGCAACAATGATCCCTCAGTGAATAGATTCAGAAAAAAATATTTTAGAGTTGTTATGACCTGCATATTGTTTGGCACACCTCATGGAACATAATAGCAACCCTACAGTTTACCATACAGCCGGGAAATGAAGACTTTCAGTGGTTATTTAAAATGCCTTGCACCCATTCCATTAGTATTTATTTTGTTTTCCACATCTTTTCCCATGCCATTACATCAGGTCTACGAAAAAATATATTAGCAACACAATATTACATTTTTACGTCTTTACTCAGAGATAGACAGAAGTGTCAATAGAAACCCTTTGTATAATATTGCATCACTTATTCCATAAGAAGTCTCTAATTGTCACATCACCTCACTTAACTCTATGCTAGGCTTTTATGTAGACAAGTTACTTATATTTCTAGGGTACTGACTGCTCATCAGATTTATATTGCTTTTGATACTGCAGTCTCTTTTCTCTCATGGTCCTATTATAGTAAAAAGTCCTACTTCCTCTCTACTTGAATTGACATGCTTTGGATGAGGAGAAGAAATCTTACCAGTAAATAAAGGAAGAGACAGATTCACAAAGAGGCACAGGCAGGGGTGTCAGCTCCTAACCACAAGGTGCCTTGCAGTCTGCAGATCCTCCTGCCAAGATTTCTGTGCTTAAGCAATCCACAGGAATGACACCCACAAAAGCCAGCACATTAGCACAGAACTGTCTAACTTAGCTACTGTGAATGCTAAGATCATAAACTCTATCCGTGAACTTGGTATCCTCATCTTGACTGCAGGAAAATGCCCATCTCCAGCTGGGATTCATACATACTCATTCTCTTGAGTTAAATTCCCTTTCTTAAAAAGACTGACTGGGGAAGAGATGAGAGCCAATTACAGTACTCAAGAGATGACAGATTTGGGCTCAAATCTCCTAGCAGCCAGATAAAAGCTTAACCAACATTCCCTTATTTAATAGTATTTTTTAGGTTATTCTAACTTTAAAATCCTCCTGAAGCTGCTGTCTTGATACTAGCAAATAACAAAGGGAATGAGGGAAAGAACAAAGACCACTGCATAGCCTGTAGTCAGGCTGTTGTTTAAGGCACTAACCTTGAAAGTCCAGTCTCTGCCTCAGTAATTGCCTATTCAGTAGGTGTAGAATCAGGTTTCTGTGCCCCCGATGGCAAGAGCTACTTTGCTGGGGTTCAACAGGTGCTTTCTCAGCTCTGCCAGACTAACTGCTTCAGAGGACAGGCACAGTGTCTTCTGTGCCTAGGTATGAGGGAGATGCCCAGCTGCTCAGCTCTTGCTGCTGCTGCTTAGCATCTCCAGACACCTGGGTTACGTGGCAGGTTTTGAAGGCTGACATTCCTGCCTGAAGTATTTAAGGCAGCCATTAGGTATTTAAGGCCATGTCTAAAAATGTGGGAGCAGGGCCACCTGAGCTGGCAGAGATCTGCATACTGACTCATAAAACAGAAATGTCAGGGAGTTCAGTGCAGAAACACACAATCTGGCCACTAAAAAGCCATAGTACTGTGCAAAAGGCTGCACTCCATCGTGAATTTTCCAGATTGAGGGTTCCTGAACTCTCATCTACCCCAGAGAGTAGGCAGGCCCTACATCTGGCCTCAGTCCCTGCATGGATTTTTCCTGAGTTCAGCCAAGGAAATAGTCATGGGGATTAAAACTAAACTGATTTCATCTAGCCTAGAACACACAGGAAACAGATCAAAGGTGGATTTCTGCCTGGGTTTCTCATGGATTTCAATTTTAGTTATTGCTTACAATTGCAAGCCTGCTTATTTCTTTCCTTGTTTCAGAAGCACAAATCATTGCCAAGGCTCTGGCAGCCAGACCAGAAAATAGTGACAAATAGTGTAAGCTGATCTGGCAGGCTTCATTAAGGGCAGATTAAACATTGACAGTCCCCAAGGTTTTTGTGATATGATTGCATGACATGGCCAATGAACTAGTCACTCCCTAGGGTGAGAAGCAGAGATGATGTTCAACTGCCTAGAGAGTGGAACATAGACTGCTCTGTGAAATTACATGTTATGACAATGTAAGATGCAAAGCACCATCTCTGAACAAGGTGCTTCACCTCAAGTAAACCTTGTGACTAGCTAAATAAAAGTCTGTCTATTTCAAAGAGGGCTGAGTGATGTAGAAAAAGAATCAACAGACCTGCAAAAGGCCAACACAAGAATTCAACAGTCTGTCCCAGTCAGGATGCCTTGCCTTTTTTCCTATGCAAAGTCCATAGCTCTCATAATTTAAGATTTTTTTCTTCAATAAATATTTGAGAATGCCACCCCACTTAGTGGATGAAACATTATTATATCAGAACGTCAAGAATTCTCTGAGTTATCTGTGCTCAAGGCAAGGTTGTCTCAAATATAGTCTTCTAGTTCTACTAGCTACGTATAACCTGAGGATTTTTCTTGCTCTACAAGTGTGGTGGGTCTGTAAGTTTTTAATGACAAAGATTCCATGATTGCATTTCCCTTTTCAATCCAGAATACTGCAAATGCTTTCAGATTTTCTTTTACATGATCAGACCAAATAAATGGATCCTACTTGAAAAGTTGCCATTTAACATCAAAAGAAGAATGTAATTCAGCAATCTTGATCTATTTTGTAGGTCGAGAGTAGATAGAGTAGAAAGAAGCTTCACTGGGTCCTTACAGCTACAGCATAGGAGGCTGCATTAAGATAATCACAGAATCACAGAATTAACTTGGTTGAAAAAGATCTTTGAGATCATCAAATCCAACCTATTACCTAACATCACCTTATCAACTAAACCATGGCACTGAGTGCCACATCCAGTCTTTTTAAAAATAACTCCAGGGACAGTGACTCCACCACCTCCCTAGGCAGCCCATTCCAATGCCCAAACACTCTTTCAGTGAAGATTTTTTTCCTAATGTCCAACCTAAATCCCCCCTGGCACAGCTAAAGACTGTGTCCTCTTGCCATGTCACTGGTTGCCTGGGAGAAGAGGCCGACCCCCACCTGACCATGGGCTCCTTTCAGGCAGTTGTAGAGAGCGGTAAGGTCTCCTCTGAGCCTCCTCTTCTTCAGGCTAAACATCCTCAATTCCCTCAGACATTCCTCACAGGACTTGTGCTCCAGACCCTTCAGCAGACTTGTTGCCCTTCTCTGGACATGCTTCAGCATCTCAATGTCACTCCTAAATGGCGGGGCCCAGAACTGGACACAGCCTCACCTGTGCTGAGCACAAGGGAAGAATCACTTCCCTGGTCCTGCTGGCCACGCTATTCCTGATACAGGCCAGGATGTCACTGGCCTTCTTGGCCACCTGGGCACACTGCTGGGCACACACCCAGCTATAAACCAGCACCCCGAGGTGCTTTACCACCAGGCAGCTTTCCAGCCACTCTGCCCCAAGTCTGTAGCACTGCCTGGGGTTACTGTGACTGCAGCACAGACTCAGCACTTTACCTTACTGAACCTCAAGTTCACCTCAGCCCATTGAAATGAAAGGTGATGCCCTCTTCTGTGCCTCACTACTTTATCCAGAAAGGCAGGAAATTCAGATACACAATCACTAACATTATAACTGAAAAGTGGAAACAATCCTGCAAGTTCCATAGAACAGGGGATTTCCAATTCAGGCAGAATATTATCTGAATTTACATATATCTCTGCTAAGATCTGGATTGTATCTATTGACATAATTTTGGAAGAGAGAAAGTGCTGTTGAATGTGTCTCATGTACAGAGAGCACTGCACCCAAGAGGTATGGCATGGCTTCTTAACTGTCTCATGAAAGCTTAGTCACATGAAAGACCTGCTTTTCAGTGCTGCAGGTTCTGCCTTTAACAGCCATTAGTGATTTCAACCACATCTGGACATGTTTTAATGCCACTCTATCTAGCAAAAGCCTCTTGGACACGGTACATGCAGTGTCCTGTTTGAAGTGGTCTACCCTGCCTTTATTATTAAATAAAATTGTTTGGTTTGCTTACCGTTACTACAGGACATAGTAAGAGACAGCAGGTGAAATTGAAGTGTTGGTATACAGAGGGGAAGATGTTCCAAACAATTTGTTTGGAAGCTGGTCGTTGCCTTGTCCACCGTCCCTATTCCTCCTGCACTTTAGTACTTTGATACTATCACCATAACCAGCATTCACAACTTCTCCACTTAGCCCCTTTAGACCAGGGAGCCCAAAAAAGAATAATTACCTTTAGCTCTCCTTCCTCAAGTCAGCGTGGAGACACTTCGTCACCTGCTCTGACACTATTTGTGTGCTAGAAGTTCTGAAATGGATGTCTCCAGACTCCAGGGACATCCAGAGGGAAGTTTCTACAGCACTACTTACTTGGAATGTCTTTATCCTTGTTAAATATTAGGAAAACAGTTAAAGCACACAAACCAAAATTGTCTACAAAGAGAATTATATTCCAGTGCAACTGACGCATTCAGCTAGTTAGGACTTTTTATGGCTTTACCTCCAAGTTAGAATGAATTGAGTAATTTTCTGGGCATATAGGGGGTTCCAAGTGGAATGGAAATGATGAAAGCACTCATTCAAAACACTCATCAGCAATCTTTTCCAGCACTCTGGTCCAAATCAGCTATTTGAGTGGATTACTTATAATTTAGGAACCACACATTATGCCGTGCCTAAAAAAATAAATTTCCAGAGACAACCAGAATGCTGCAGAAACCACTGTGAATTAAGACAAACATTGTTGGTAGAGGGAGGAAAGATCTGCGAGGATGTGTGTTAGCAGTATCTTTTATCTCTTTCAGATTCTGCAGAAGTCCTTCTCTATGCACAGAGAGTTGCTCGATTTCTAGAGGTGAATTAGCTCTGGCTTGGTAGGAAGGAACCAAAGATGTCAGTCTGCTCCTACAGTAATTTTCCCTAGATAATACAGAGAATTATTTAGACACATCTCAGATAATCACAGTGCCTGGAACTAAAATTTTGACTCTTACCAGTCACAAACATACTCCTGCCCGCAGGCTGAGCCTGAAATCAGGGAGCAGAAAACAAACCCTTGGTTTTGCAGCATAATGCTCTCATATCACTCCAGAGATGGGATTCTGCCTTGAACTGCACAGCTTTTTAGGCAATATCGCTCATTGTATACTTCAGTCTGAAGCTAGAGAATTGAAAAATACCACTACTTGTTTTGCCTTCTCCCAGTACAGTCCTATTGCAGTAGATGACATCTATAAGGAAGTCTTGAGTAGAAAAATGTGATAATGTGTGGTTTTCAACCACATCTTGGTTCCTGAAAGCAAGAAAATTTTTACAAACCCCTGTTTTTACAAACCCCTGTTTTTACAAACCCACCTTTTTCTTTTGGCTACTTCTATGTGGAGCCTGAAGGCTCCTCACTGACTCCATACAGTGGCTAATACTGGTGCCTAAGCATAACCTGTTAGGACCAAGCACAATTTTTACAGGCTTGCAGTACAGAATGAGAATTGCTGAAGCAGGTATCATACACCTAAAAGCCGAGCACTTGTATTTCTATTGGAGCACTTGTCTCAAATTATTAGGCTTATTTCTAAGCAGATCCACAGTAGCATTTCAGCGTATACAGAGATACTTGCTGTATTATTCAAGGATACAAATGTTCCATTACAATTTTTGTACACGCTGAGTGCAGACATGTTCCTGTTTTCTCAGCTCAGATGTAGCACCATATGCATCTAAATATCTATGTGCTGGGAATATTAGATCCTTACTGCTCCTACTTTGCTGAAGAACATCAAGTATCTCTTGTGTAAAATTAGTTTCCCAGATTCTGCTACAATCAGCAGTATGCTCAAGCAAACAAGTCCTCTAAGAGGATTCATTACAAACAAAATGGGATTGAAATCCCATGGTTGATTAATGAAAAAAAACTAGATAAACAGCTCATTTTATTTAGCATCAGCATCTTATTTGCTTTATATTCCTAGAAAATAAAATGTGCTGGGAAGAGCACACATTTGTCAGGGAACAGCCTGTTTTAAATCTCTGAGCAATTAGTGGCAACTTCTTTCCTTTTAAAATTAAGAAAACTCTAGTACTATTTTCCACAGAAGCACTGTTTTCTTGCTATGAACTATCTGCACCTCAACATAAAATAGTCTGAGATTAACATTATACTAATCAATAGGTCTAATTAAACTTGCTACATTCATTACATCAGTTGTTGCTTTTAGAGATTTTATGAAAACATCAGAGATGATGAGGACATTTTCATTTCATGCTCTCTTAATCCCCTAAGCTTTTCAATAAACCCTTCAGTACAGATGTCCATTCTGGCACCAGGAGGCTTGGTGGCTGTGCCAAAGTCATTTCAGCCTGGCAATCTCGGCCACATTCAGAATTACTGACTGCCACAGAAGATCACGGTCATAACCACGGCCTGACACTCAACGGGCTGCTGTGATCTCATCTACAGAGCCTCACCTTTCTTCTCTTGCCGTAGCCCTTCCTGTAAGTGCAAACAATGGATCCGTAGCTATTACTGTGTGTTGCTGGGCTGCTCGGAATAGAAATTGTGCTACCATCTCTTGACTGTAAGGAGAACTACACCTTTAGGGAGCCTCCCTTCTAGATTAAGTCACTGCAGGAAGTAATCTTTAATTACGTGAATGAAACACACAGATCCATTTAAATGTGGAGACACAAGATGAACAGTATAATCTGTGATCTGAATCCTTTACAAAAAGCAATTTAGTTTGAACATTTCTCAAGAAGGCCCATAATTTTCGGCAATCAAAGTATACCCAAGCAAAAAAACATTAACACTCTTAAATGTGTCAGCTACAGTGCATCTACATCCATTTCACATGTCCTAGTAAACTGTTTGGAAACAGCCCCACTGTGCTAGCTCCATGTTTCCTCTGGCACTTCCGGCCTGTGACTACAATGGTGGTCAGTCCTTGGGCAGATCAGTACAGATTGAACTTGGTATTAAATACAGACTTTGATTTTCACTAAGCAGTTTGTATCTACATCTATTCAGAAGTGACAGACAGTACCACTTTGGGAAATGTACAGTGATCTATACAAAATTATTTCAGTTCCTAGGGTAGGTTTCATACAGAATTAGTTAACTGTCCTTATTGGAAGTCTTAGAAACAAGAATTCTTACACTCCTATGCCTAGGCAAAGTTCTTCTGAAACAAATCAGAAACACTTTGGAGATGCTCATAACAGATCTTCAGAGGCTGGTTATCCTATACTGTGCTCATACACAAAATTGGGACATTTTGAAACCAAGCTAAAAGACAATACTGACATTTTTAGGCAATTGCAGATCAATCTCATGTATTCATAAAAGGTAAATTCCAAAGCACTGCAAATAGGCAAACATATTTAAAACTCAAAGTAACATGTAAAAAGGTACACTTCCTTTTGACATTAAGAACAGTTTGGGGAGTGGAGTGTTTAATAACATTGCTCTGCATAGCAACTGTGGTTCTGCTGGGTATCTGACAACAGAAATGCTGGTTTAATACCCTGTGATCTAGCAACAGCATTTTTGCCAGTCCCTGAAAAGAAACCACTGGCATTCTGGGTGTGCATTATGGCATGTGTGGTTTGGTAGTGCTTAACCACTTTATAAATTCAGGGAAAAGGTCAGTTTCAGTGAAGTCAATAGGATATTTGCTAAAGGCCCCATAATATTTAAGAAGTGGGTCTATGGTGTGAAGAAGAGTAAAGGAGAAAGTAAAAAAGGGTTTTTTCTATTGCAAACAAAAAGGTTACAATAGACACCAATGGGTAAAATCCAAGGTTTTGTAAGATTCCTATCAATTATGCTGTCCACTACACAGTTTTTAAGCAACTTGCAATTAATTTATCTATCTACACATACAAAGAAATTGGAAAACAGTACATACATATACACAGGCTAAAATGTCAAGACAGGTGTTGATTTTAATTTTCTTCTCTCATTAGCATATTTCCACTAATATTCAGTCCCTTGGGTGTAGCTGGAATTACATACAGTAATAAAAAACAGAGTAGAGCTACTAATTCAAATAACTCTTTTCATTCTCACACATAATGTTATTGAGCTATTACAAAGTAGTGATCAAGGGTCTTCACAGTCACATTTCATTCTGACCTTTGATCTACACCCTCCCTGTAACAGACCTTCATATACCACACTACTGTAGTACCTAACTCCTTCACACTGGAAAATCAGGGCACAGCCTCAGCGTTTCTTCCTCCTGGATGGAGAGAATGCTTCACTGCTGAATAATTCAGCAAAATCACCTTTTATCCAAAACCACCTTGCATATTCCCCATTCCTCAGCAGCAATGTAAGCACTCTTTCTCTCCTGCCTGGCTCTCTTAAATTATGCAGAATCTACTTTTATCCTGGGTATTTACAAATAGAGCATGAAAAATAGTTTTTATGTCACTGGTAACAATTTTAGTTTCTTTAGTTGTACACAGCATCTAAAAAGTTGACCACAATAGTAAATCCTTTCCATTCCTTTTTTTCTGCTGGTTTAGAAAACAACTTGTCATTGGATCTCTCAGGGCCTGGGAACCCTTGATCTCAAATCCAGTCTCACCAAAGATGCTGATTATTGACATGATGAGCCCCAAGAATTAGTAATGTACCTAACTTTTGATCTCTTTTATATGCCTGTACCCTGTATTACTGCTGGTATAAGGATATGGCTTTGTGAAAAGCTATGTACTGAGGTTTGAGCATCATCTCACAATGGGATAATATATTTCTAGTCCAGTGAAGCAACCAGTCTGTATGTCATCTAGAAAGGAGAATGCCATCTCACTAACATCTGAAATACATCAGCATTTCTATAGTAAGGTGAACTGCTATGTGTCCTGCATGAGAATATTCAAACTGACCCCTAAGAAAGTGATGAATTATGGGAAAATATGAAGGGAAAGAGAGGGAAGGCTTGAATCAGACCAGAATTCCAAGAAAAGTTTGGCCACTTATCACAAGCATATAACTCCTAAATACAGGGGGTTTTTTCTGTGACATTTAAATCCAAAGTAGTAGGCTTTGTTCAAGAACTGGATCCCAACCATAAATCACCAAAGTAGTCTGACTACTTGCTAGCTGAAGATGAGCTAAACTAAAGGTAGCTATCAAGATTTGCTTTTATTTCTTCTGGCTTGCCTCTACATCTACTCACTTCGCTATCTATATTTGGCTTATGTAAATATATTACCCTTTCATTTACCTTATGAGGGATTTTAGCTTAGCTGGCAATAAATAAAACATTCTGCTCTGATGGGTGTGGATGATCATTAAGACAGGGGTATTGGACCCGTTTTCAAGGTGCCAGGTCCCCACCACTATTAATCATACAGAATAAAGAAAAAGTAAGGAGGACCTCCTTTTTCTAATGTTCTGCCTGGTGGGAAGCTGGCAATCCAGTGTCAGTGGGGAGGAAATGTCGTCCCCACTGATTAGCATTGTCTGGAGATATCCCAGCATGCAAGAGACCTACAGGGAGAATGCCAGGACCATGGTTATGACCCAGACCTCTTCCATCATTTATGACATAGTACTCCATCTGGGCCAGGCAGTACTGAGAAAGAGCCAGATACATACATGTATATTCCTAAACAGAAGCAGAAATGTTTTGAACATCCCCTGGTACTGAATGCTCCCATTCCTTGCTCAACAAGGATACTTCTCCATCTGCAAAAGTAGTCACCCGTCATAATGTATGACAAGACTGCGAAGCATGCAACCATTTCCCATGCATAGCCTCTTATGGGCATTATTAGCTTGCTTATCATCCCCGCTCTTTCCTAAGATTTTCAATACAACACAAACATCCAGACAAATGGAAAAACAAAGATGTGTACAGCTATGTATTAAAGGGTTCATGAGTTGTGGGTATATACTCTGTATCATGTTTGATTAGAGAGGTCTTTTCTAACAATTTTGGACTTTCCAATTACAGTATGCAGCAGAAATATTTGTGGTGACATTCCAAGTGCTCAGGATGTGGATTCCTTCCTATTTCACTAGGAACCCTAAATTAGACCCCTATTGAAAGGACCAATTCCAACAAAATAAAAACCATTTGCATAGAAAAATGTTCTACAAAATGGCAATGTTCACTGCATGAACAGCAATATTTCATGATTTTGCATTTTCACAGAAACAATTTCCATGTGCTCAATTACTGGCTACAAGTGAATTCTGAGATTTCTCTACATGCCACAGCATGGAACTGATGATCTACATTTGATCCTAAGTGCCTGGCAGGTCTATATTCTAATATGCCTTTGTTTCTTGTCCCATTTTTCTTTAAAAACTCAAACCTCTTTTTGAAATGCGCCCACTTTATGCATATGTTTTCAAGCTTTTATTCTATACCAAAAATACCTGGAAAACAAGATGACAGAAAGCACAAGGAAAAAAAGCTAGGGTTATTTAAATAAGTCAGGGTTGGCAGCATATTCTGGAAAATGCCAAAGGGTTTGTGGAATAAATTCCATTTGGCAAGTTTAGAGATAAAAGAGTCCAGCTACTTTCAAAACACCAAATGCACCACTAAAAAGTCTCTAAAATTCCTGAAACATCTTAAATCAACAAAACATACCATCCTCCTACATAAAACAAAAACAGCAGCAACAAAAAAACCTCAAAACATTCCTATTTAGACTTCAATGCTAGCTGAAGTAAGTCTGTTCCAGGCAGTTTGTCAAAGAATATGCTTATGTGCAGCAAAGGGCATAGGGTTGAGGGATTTTATGATGCTTCAGGCTATTGCAAAGCTAGGCAAAAAGATGAAAGCAGTCATGCTGATGAGGGACCTGGTATAAGGAACCAGGCTGAGCCATATGATGATTGGTATCCTTTGCAAAAGTGCTCCTATCCACTTGATTAGAGTCTTTTAGTGACTATATAGTTGAACAGGAGTTAGCAGTTTGATTTTGTGTTTGCTGAAGTCAGCTGTGACTTTCTACTACATTTAAATGTCTTTGAATCAGATGCTAGAAGAATAAACCCCATCTACTTGTGCATCCTTTCCTCCAAATTTAGGTCCAACCTGTTCAACTCCTTCATAACATGTAGGGCACGTAAAACACATTTCTAGTAAAACTGGAACATGGAATTACCTAAGAAAGGGACTATCTCCTTCACTACAATACGAGAAAATACTCAGAGGACTCTCTGCAGAAATGGAAAGAATACTGCCCTTTTAATTCTAAAGAGACTCTATTGTCAGGTTATTGGTCCTTACATTGTTCTTTCAACAGAATATCCACTGGCACAGGTTTCTGTATCTGCTCCTCAAAAAACAAGACCCGTGGCAGAAGTTTATACCTTGCACTATCCAACAACTCACATGACTGCACTCCAAAACAGACTTGCAAAATCGGTTGGCCCTACTGAAGTGTGAACATATTTTCCTTCATTTTTAAATGGAATGTTTCACAGAAGGTTTGAAGTCAGTCACACCAGCACAAGTGAGGTAGTTTCCAGTGAAAAAAGACAAGTAAGCCACTGGAAGCTACTGACAGAATACTACACTGGGACAACAGTCTGGACATCCAAAATGCTAGCAAGGAGTCCTTATGTAAAGAGTCCTCCTTGTAGGTAACTAATAATCAAAGGTAAGAAACTAAACAAATAAACATTCTATTGGAAGCTCCTTTCATCTCTCTTTATCTCCTGATAATTCTACAGTATCAGTTATGAAGAGCTTTGAAACCCACATTTCAAGCAGGTAATTTCCAGCTGGTCTTTAAAAAGATAAGTATCAAATCTAAGCAAAAGCAGTTCAGGAACTCTACAGTATGAAAAATAAACACAAACTTTTCCATTTCTAAACACACACACACAAAGAATGTAAAAGAGACTTATGCTGAAATGGCTGGAGATAGAAGGCACATATTTGGCAGGCAACATGACTAAATAAGAATAAATGCCTCCACATTTTCCAATTAAAATGGGATTTACTTTGACTGATCTGCTGCAAATCAGTCTTTTTTTCCTTTATCAAGTGTTTTCCCTCAGCTCAAAAGGAAGCAGCTAAGGAACATCATGCTGTGCTTGTGTACAATTAAGTTAGCCAAGCAATGAAACATTCAAAGAAGAAAGAGAGCAGCCCTGTCTGGGATATGCAGATTTTAGTTCTGTGCTCACATAGTGCTGAGCATCCAGTATGGTAAAAGCACCACAGCTTCCAAGATCTGTGCATTTATTATATCCTATTAACATGTCACCTCCACAGTCTTTATAAAAAACCTGAGTGAATTACAAAAGCCATAACATCATAGAAAGTTCTTTTCTATTTGGTAATGAACACAGGCACTAGGGCTTCAATACCCAAAGGTATGCCTACATGTGCCTATGGATAAAGCTGTTTATAATTAGGCTGAGAACCATCCCACTACAGAGGGTTTGTGTAATTTCTTACACATTACCTCGGCCTTATCATTTCAGATGTCTGAAGGGCTCCAGCATGGTCTAGAGATATCATACCTCCTCCTGAACATGTCTTTTTCTGATATTCTACTTGCCTTTAATTTGTCAGCATTTGCATTATCAGGAATAAAGCAAACAAACAGAAAACTTCTAGCTTTTATCACTTTTCATGTCCAGAGAAGGGCAGTGAAGCTGGTGAAGGGTCTGGAGAATAAGTCACATGAGGAGCATCTGAGGGAGCTGGGGGTGGAGAAAAGGAGGCTCAGGGGTGACCTTATTGCTCTCTACAATTACCTGAAAGGAGGCTGTAATAGGGTGATGGTCAGTCTCTTCTGCCGTGTCTCAAGTGAAAGGACAAGAGCAAATGGCCTCAGGTTGAGCCAAAGGAGGTTCAGATTAGATAACAGAAAAATGTATTTCATTGAAAGACTGGTCAGGCATTGGAATAAGTTGCCCAGGGAGGTGGCAGAATCACCATCTCTGAAGAGCTCAAGAGGCATCTGGATGTAGCACTTGGGGATATGATTTGGGGGTGATTATGGTGGTGCTGGACAGTTGGACAAGATGGTCTTGAATCTTGATAATTCTGTGAGTCTGTCACACCCCACTGCTGAAACATTCCACTGATTCAACAGGAAACTGACATGAAGCACCTTGTTGTAACGATACTGAAGTAGCTGTCATGTTTTTCCCTACAGAATTCTTCAGGTAATAATGAGGTTAACTTTTGACGTTCCAGTCTTTACAGTGCTGGACATTTGTCTGCAAGTGGACAAGTTGAACAGTAGCAGAAATGTGAGTGTTTCTTCTCTAATGTTGGTTGGACTGAATGTTCTCAGCATGTCTCTATAAGGTTGACTAAAAAGAGGCATTGTTTTTATGTTAGATATGTGCCCTACAGGCAGACTATTTTCTACACTTCCAGGAATTTAACTTCTTTGAAATTCCAAGTGCTAACATTGGTGCTGGCTGAATACTATTTGCCAGTTGACACCAATTTTGATCTTTTCTAATTCACAGTCATTCACAGATATTTTTTACCGTCAAGGAACATGTTGTCCCTGTGTGCTTCTGCCAAACAGTGTGGTGGCTCATTTTGCTGATGCCAGTTGCTCATGAACATACCTGCTGTTGCCTGAGTTATGTGTATGCTTTTCAACTATTGCCTTTTTTTGATGAAACTTTCATGGAAAATAATCAACAGCAAACAACAGAGAACGGATTTCCATGACTATTTTGGGGGGATCTGCAAACATCTCCATGACTGTCCCACTATTGTACAAATATTAAAGACTAGCAAATAACAGAGCCACTGCAGTCTTCAAGACTGTTGAATTAAAATTATTTAGTTGTTATTACATTTATGAGGGTTCCCTTTTCTGATATCTTGCCAGCCTTAACCACTACATTTTATAGCAACAGTGGCTAAAAGATATCAGCATATCCACGGCCTGCAGGAAAAGTACTGAGAAACAGACTTTTCTTCCACTTTCAGCCCATATGCAATCTGGAGGCTGGACCTACACACCTTTTAGATGGGGGATCACAATTTATGTCTTTACATATCTCCAGTTTGGCCTACTGCAAATGTTCAGATTCCTGCTACTTGCCTTCCAAGCAGGCTCTGTGTTAAAGCTGCTTTTAGTAGTAGAAGTCTCCCAGTACGAACATTTGCTACATCAGGCTGAAGACAAAGCACCTATTCAGACACTTTCATTCTCTCATTTTAAAGGGGTTTACAAGGTGGCTGGTAAGAACTGGCTGCACTTCACTACTGAAGGCAACTGAGGCATTACATTCTTTTTTTTTTTTCCCCCAAAATGGCTTCTTTGACTGCCCTAACGTTTTTGTTCCAGAGTTCAGTTATTGAAAAGACTAAGTATTAGAGGTAGTGGTGCTCTCTTGAACAATTCTGTCATCACAGTAGGCATTTAGCATTTTTCTGAAAATGTTACCAGAGCCTGAAGATTAACACTTCTAGCTAAATACTCTGATCTGAAGAACACATTTGAATACATAGTCCTGTGTCTCAAAGACAAACCTAACAAAGGCAGTGGTAGGGTCAAACTCTATACCTCTTAGAGATGTTTCTCCTTTGGAGCAAGTGTAAATATAAGTAAATGAAACAAGCTATACCACGTGACTTGTTTGTTCAACAAACACTTTCTCTAACTTGGTTAACTTGCAGCAATGACCCTCAGAGATAGTAAAAAAACTTTTCGAAGACCTAAAATAACATTTAAAAAGAGTTCTTTTTGTTTTACTCCTCTCTTTGTAACTTTTCAGTAATATTTTAGACCTAGAAAATGTACCAGTTTCAATTAGCAGAGTTTATTTTGCCTGCATTAGGATAAGATACTCTAAGACAGTTACTTTAAACACTTACTATATTCATGAAGGACTAAACTGGAGTTTTACCTCTTTCACTTGAAATAATATTAAGTTATATTTCAAGTCTTGTTCTGAAAAGATCTTTCTAGAACCACTTATGTTAAGAATTTTAAGCTACCTGAAGATAAATCTTTTGGTCTCAACAAAAATTTAGCTGAAAAAGCAACTTGTGTACTAAAGACATGTCATTCTTCAGCTAGAGACAGAAGAAGCCATTTCCAAAACCATCCTTTTCATGACTTTCACTGTGCTGGAGAATAAGATGATCATTTAACTGTATTCTTGTTCCTGCCAACAAAAATTAGACTGCCCAAATTATGAGTTTCATTTAAAGTGAATGAACCTGAGGAGCTCAGGCTTCCCTCAGTAGCCAGCCCTGCTAAAATGGCATGTTTTCTTTTGGCATATAGTCTCCTAGCAGTAACCAGGACTAGTGAGACACAAAGCTGTGTCAGCAGATAGAAAAGTAGAAGCCAGTACACAAAACAATAGATGTTCTTAATCATTAATTAATATATTTTTATAAATGTTGACATAGTTCTCACATCTGTGAAGTTTAATCCTAACACATCTGCACTACAGTCGTGCACCTGACTACCACTGATGTACACATGAACACTATAGGCTTCAGCTCAGTCATTACTCAGATGCACGCAGGACACAGAGTCTCGTGCTACTTCAACCACAGTACAGTAGTAATGACAGCCAGTCTGCCTCAAAATGTCTGGGGCAGCTTTCCTCTGTGTTGCAGGCATACCCATATTGAAGAACCTAGACTTTCTGAAAATTCAAGTCCTTGGGTGCCAGGCTCTCTGGATCATTTACCATACCATCCAGTGATGGTAATGAAAACATGAGACCTATTGTAGAAAAAGCTATTAAAAAATTACAGCAAACTTCTCAGTGATTTTGCTACCCAGGAAAATCCAATCTAAGAATTTTAGCATAATATCTGATCAACCAACTTTCAATAGAATAACACTTAAAATTAACTCTAAATTTATGTAGTTTGTATTCTATTTGAAAACCTACTTTTTCCTTCTTCCAAAGAATTTCATTTCCCTTGTTGCCAGAACTTGTGCTTTGCCTCAAGCTAGTCATAATACCCAATTCGTTATAGTTTTGCATTTTTCTCCTTCAGGGGCATTCTTCTGTCAGCTCAGTGAGACCTTTTTCATTATATATTCTCTTTTTTGCTTTCTTTTTCCTCCCAGGCACTCTCGCTTCTGTGCTCATATTTACTAGATACAAGCATATTTTATATCTCTTCACTATTACTTTCCTAGGGTTTCCTTAATCCCATCTATCCCATTCCATAAGGAATACATCCATATTGCTTACGTCTCTCCTCATCTCCATGCAGTCATCAAGTCGTTCTATCTCTTTTTTTCTTTCAGTCTTTTTCCTCTTCAGCCTTATATCACCTTCCTCTGCTCCTAATGCTATCAAACTGATAAATTGTTTCTTGTGTCCACAGGCTGTGTACAGTTGGCCAGTACTCATTTCTTCAATGCCAGCATCTATTCAGGAAATGGGGTATCACTAGTGATAACTGACTCAAATTAAAGACCAAGAACAGCTGTCTCACAGCTGTTTAAGGCCAAGGAGATACCACTGTGGGTCCAACCTGCTCTTAGGAGACCTAAAATTGGGGATTAAAACATTTCGTCAATACTAACCCTGTACTGCTCTTTAGAACAACTGCAGATCAAATTTTCCATTCTGATTGATGTAACTTGAGTGACACACAAAAGCACACATTAGATAGGAAATTATCTCAAGAGCATGAAAGAAGGTTTACAAACTCTGACTTCCCAGACCAGGTGCAGAGGGCAGAGTCACCATTAGGTGAGAGCTACTGGTCTCAGCTAGGCTGGGCAGGAGAGGAAAAAGAGATGTTATCAAGCAGAGGCAGAGCAGCTCTTCAGACAACTGTAACCAGTAGAAGAGGCAGTTTTTAAAAGACAGTTGAGGAGCTGACTGGGATCTTAACATTTGGTCCTAATGAGCTGAACTTGCTCCAGCACAGTTGTGCTTAAAGCTGTTTTTCTGGACAGAGAGATGTTGTCCTGGTCTAATTGAAATAATTCCACATTCCCCTGCCTTGTGTAATTAATTTGGATTTGGGGTTTTGCAGAGAAGACCGCTATTAAAATCAAGCTGTTTAGTGGTAGCAGTACTGTTTGTATTACTACAGAACCTCTAAAACCTAGTCATGTCTTCACATTCTGGTGTCCTGAGGCTGTACTGACAGTGAAGAAAAAATAATGGAGTACACTCTACATGTCACAAGATGGAAGCACTGCATCTTCCTCCAGCTTGGCAATGTGGCTCAGCATTTCAGATTTGGCTCTTTATGGACACATGATTTCCTGTTGCCCACTGAATACTAGCCTGGGAACCAACCCACAATGCTGAAATATTACTCATCATCTACCCAAATAAGAAGCCTCTTTCCTTGGGGTAGGGTCTGCTGCAGGGAAAGCAGGTGACTGTTGTAGATACTCACATGGTTCCCACTCAAGCAGCACTGAGGCAGCTCACTCTCCCTCATGTACTCATCATTACAATGCCTCTTGTGTAAAGAGGTAGCCTAGTTCTTGATAGACCTTATTGAAAAAGCACCTTGCCCAAGACAATAAAAAAAAATAATAATTAAAAAAAAATCTGCGGCAAAACAAGAACAAAAGTTAGATTTTCCTGGTATTCACAGATCTTACAGTCTACTATTCTTTGAATGACCTTTCCTTACATCACACTAGGTTTGAATACCATATTAAAAGCTAAGATGCAAACGTTTAAAGTAGTATACTCGTATTTGCACTTGCACTGCATTTTCTCCACATTTTTAATACAAGAAGCAAAATTTCATTATCCCATTTGAGGAGAAGCTGGAATACAAAGAGAACAAATAAAATTTAATGCAGTAAGTTATCTGAGTCTGTAAGAAAGCAACTCACCACTAGAGAAACATCATGTGAGCCCTCCGGCTCCGACATCGTGTTTTGTGCTTGGCACAACAGCAGTGGGAACCACATACAAGGTCTGCTGGGCTGGGAGACCAGCAGTCATAGATAGGCAGCAAGTTTGTCAGTGAACACATCATGAAGCAGAGTTTTAAGCAGCCAGAAAGACATTGTTTGACAAGAAGAAAGGGAAGAGATGGTCTGAAAGCCAATAAAATACTCCACTCACAATGATGTGCCCAAAACCTGGATTTTCAATGCAGTCTGTGAGCCAAGACTGTCCACAGAGGAATAAGTATCAGGTTAGAGTGGAGGACTAAATGGTAGCGAGTTGGCCCATCTAGATCTTCATTTAAGGGAGTACTTGGTACAACTAAAGTTTGGTTTCAGTCTGGGTGCCTCCCAGATTTTGTTTTTTACATTATTGCTCTCCCTGCACATAGTTTTTCCACTCAGCTCACATAATTTTTTTCTCATACTTTTTGATTCATTACTCAAACATTTAACCGCTCTTTTTTGTCCAGTTGCTTTTGTCTTTATGCTTTCTCATATTGGCCCCACCCACACTTCCTTGCCCACCATTTTTGTTTGCAGTTTTTAGAAAAGAAATACTTTAAACTAAAATGTAGGTGAATCAAGGAAATAACAGTTCTGCATGAAAACATCTAACACCTTAGAGTCAGCCACACTGAACCCTGACCTGAATGCTAGCCCATTCATTTATCTAACCATTCACCCCAGAAGATAACCATGCTGATCATATCAGAAAGTAGTGCTGCAAACATACTGTAGTTGCATATTTACTGGGAGGCACTTGAAGAAGTTACTTGCACAATCATGCATCACTGTGTATGTGTCCAAGACAGAGTTTAAGCACTGTTTATACCTTTCAGTTTATATCCTGTTATCTTTGTCTGCATACTAAGAAGATTTAAAATATCCTGACCATCCTTTGTATCTAGTAACAGGTTAGCAAAAGAAAAACTCTACAAGGGTATGAGAAAAATATTTTACAGATACATTAACATGAATCCTCCATGCAGTAAAACATAATGAAACTATTAAAATATAAATTACTATTCAAAATATTTTAGGATCTATATATTGTAGGTTTCCAACCCAAGCATTTTAAAAACATCTGCTCTTTAAAAATGAAAACACATGGCAACTTAAGTGTAACCTTACTTTTTGAATGTTTTCTGCATATAAAATACTCCAGTGCTTTTCTAAATGAATCCCAGTGATAACGAACCAAATGCCATGAAAATAAACACAAAGTAGCTTATAAGGCAAAGTAAGGAGTCATTGCTGAGCTATGCCATTTCACTGGTGAGCATTTCAAAACAAAAAAGTGTTGTACTATTTGGTATGTCAAACACCAATTTTAAGTAACTCTTCTATGAAACTGCAAACAAGGAGATCTCACAGACCATGATCTCTCATCAATTTATGACCTGTCTCCAGTGCCGTTTCCCTGCTTTCAGAGCAAGAGGAACAGGCAGGTTTACAGACCACATTCAGCCTCAGACACGAGGTAAATAAACTCAATTAACCAGAAAGAAAGAATGTGTTAAGTCCCTACCTTCTCATTTTCTTGGTTCCAGCTCTTCCGTAGCCTTCAGCCTTGCAAAACTCTCCCATTCTGTGAGACCCCACAACTGACTGTTGATTGATTCATTGTGGCAAAGTTCCTTCTGTTCAGCTTCAGATTGGCTGAGACGGAAAAAAAAATAAAACAAAGGAAAAAAAAAAAGGTGGAGGCACTGACAGGAGAAACTAAAATCATCTTAAGAATCAGTGGATCTGGTTAAGGCATGCTGTTCTTTCACCATGACAGAGAGCTAGTTTACTGACTGTTCACTTTGGCTGTAGGTCACTAGGGTGCTAATGCCAGGCAAGGCAAAAGGCATCCTGTCCCTTGATAGGATTTAAAGGTAATCTTCAGGAGAAAGAGTGAGAACAGTTATTAGCATTTGGGAGTGTGATTGCTAATCCAGTAATGATGCATGATTGATTTATTAACTGTTTCACTTGCAGAAACAAATGGAAAAAGATTCTGCCAAGAATCTGCCATTCTTTGGTGGAGACCACAATGTCTGAATCCCTTTCTTAGAGCAAAGCTGTGGCAAATGCTGAACCTGTGTGTTTCACAATGAGGGATTAATTCTGTTTTAATGCATAATCCTATATGCTCACAAAGGAGAGAGTGCTGTCGAGAATTTTTAGAAAGCATGCAGAAACATATCTCGTGTATTATATAGGTTTATAGACAAAAAGGAAGATATATTTCTTCATGCATTTTATCTCTTGTTCATCACATCATCAATAGCTAAAGTAGGTCACATGTAAAAAGTTAGCCATTAATGCTTCCCCTACTTCTTCCCCTCCACCACCATATCCTAATTCCACGTGTGATATTGCCACAAAAGCAGCCAAACTGAATGTTTTAAGTTACACATTGCAGGTAACTCTTCAACAGGACTATGGGGCCTTGAAGAACACTAGAGCCTCTTACACAGAAAACATTATTTGCTCCAAAAGACCTACAATCCAACCAGTCCCCCCACTGAAAGAGATGCATTAGCAGCTCTGACAAAAATCATTCGTTCACAGAATTCTGCAAATTCCCACCCTATAGGCACCTACTTATATGTTGCAATGATACATGCAGGAAAAGACTTGCTGATTTACACAGTGGCCCAAATACAAGGATTAGAGGCAGAAATTTTCACCCTGAAGGGCCAGGCGTGCAATGCTCAGCTGTCATGTACCCAGGTCCTTTATCACAAATAGCACTGAGCCTTTTAAGTTGAATTCATGTCTCACTTTCAGAATTCTTCCCTACTCAGGTATCCTCAATTACATTTATTCCCTGTTACAGCTTTAAAACAGCACTGCTTTTGAAATACATGCTACGAACATTTGCATTATTTCTTCATGCCAGGAGGACTTCTCTATTTGAGTTGCCAGTTTAATTGTCAATTACTTTATGTACCAGATACCTCAATGACACTAGTCAGGATGCAGATCTTGGTTCAAACAATCTGCATTCAGTATTACAAAACAAGTGAGACTTGTTAATTGGCAATAAACAAAATAAGAGAGACTGAAACAGAGAGTGAGGGGTGGTACACAACCTATAAGAAAGGCCATAAGCTTTCTAGGTCCTTAGCCTGATCCATAAAGCCAGAGCTCTTTGCCTGTATAAATTCCGCAGCAGCTAAAAAACATTGCTGAACCTTCTACCACATTTTTAGCTCTTCAACCCCTGCCTACAAATTTAATAGAACATGTTATTAATATCCAAATGCAACCCACTGTTCTTCATACAGAAAAACCCTCCATTCAGCAGTTCATTTCCTGGATAATGTGAACAGTCAAAGATGGCCTGAATGTAGGTAGAGTAGTTGGCCACAGGCCATCAGCTGCACAAGGTGTGCAGCCAATCTGACATTATTAGAGATCTGCATAGAAACATAATCTGCACACCATCAAAAAAACCTAAAGATTCAGATCCCCCCAAAACTGGGTCACACGTTTTTTCTTTTAAATGAATGTCCTAGGAAAGACTTGAGTAAGAAACTGCAAACTGCGTACAAGAAGAAAAATATTTGCATGCTGTTGCTTTCTCAGCAAGTGCTCTCACTTGCACTGTGGGCAGTTTCACTGCTGATGTAAGAGCCCTGCCTGACTCTCTGCACCTCACCTTGCTTTGGCTTGTACTGTGTAATATCATGTTGTGCTTCATCTTCACAATTAATCTCAATGACTTTTTCAGACAGATTTGGACCTGTCCTCTGATAATTTATGAATCCAGGAATCTGATCTGGGTGTCAAAACATCTTCTCAATTAACATATTTGCTTACCTTGGTTAAGTAGTGACCTTAAAAAGCAGTACAGAAATAACAAAATGCCTCAAGATTGCCATGTGCCATTAAAAACTAGGATAATGGCATAACATCAGGAAGTTTTCCCTCCACTTTTAGTCAACTTCACAAGCCTGCTTTTGTCTAAGGAAGGGAAACATCTGCAAATAAATCAATATAGGATATCTGAGCAGAGGTAGGTACAAGAGCAGGGCACATTTCAGGTGGAATAAAGATGTCAAGTCAGTGAGGGAGTCTGGCCTATCACAGCCTAATGACAGGAACCTCACAGCATAACAGGTTAAATCGAGTTGAAAAATATATTCTAATAATCTGGTTTCCCACAAACTATATAACCTCCAAATCTGATTACAATCCCATTATATTTTCTTTAGTACATTATCTGTCAAGAATTAAAGTGATTTAGTAGGTATGTAACTACTTTGTAGAAATTGACTAAAGGTTAAATTTGATTAAGTTTTAAATAAAGAATTGCTTACTTTTCTTCTCCAGTACAGATAATATCTTTTTCCTTACTCAGCTGGTACATATTCAGCAGCAGACTAATTTAATACACTGAGACCTTATCAACTGTATCTCTCTCTAAATCCTAAAATCTGTACCCTAAATATATAACGCTCTTCTTCCTTTTTTTTCTCCATGTTTATAGAAAGTAAAATAGCCTTACTCTATTACCTTTTACTTGAAGGCTCCACACAAATTGTTTCTTCAAGGTCTTTAATGCCTTCAGAGGAGGAAAGTCATAAACATCCCTTAGCTGTAGTGCCTGATATTTCAAAGTTCATGCTGACTGATCTTTTAGATCAGTACCAGAATCCCCAGCAGTGTTACCACACACATAGATACAAAACATTAAATAAACCAACTGCAGTGTCTCAGCACCAAAATATTTAAATGGTATATCTCAGGACTTGTGTTGTATATGTACATGATAGGATATGTACGTGTTATGTCGTGTACTTCACTCTTGGTCTGAAACAGTTTACACTGACAAGAAGAAAAATTGAAAAGGTTATCTCCCACTGACCTATCAGTTTCTTCCTTACAGAAAACACTGCATCTTCAGGGTTGAACAGTCTTCACACATAAATCTTAACAGCTCTGTAAACATCTGCACCATGGTTCATCAATTACCCTTTCTTGCCTTCTGTCACCAGCAAAGTTTGGGAAGAATTTGTCTCACTGGAGAGTGACTATTTCTGGAATAAAAGTCTACATCATTTCTTTGTTTCGCATCTAGAAAGAGAATGAAGAAACATGGCTAGGTTGTTAATCTGATCAACTGCCTACCAAAGACTTTTCTCCCTTCATTTTTAACAGACTTTGCTGAATTTCACTAGCTCTCTAAAGGCTTTCATGTTTGTTGTTGCTCAGTGCTTTGAAGCTGTAGCACAATGCAAGACAAGGCAAAGATATTTCTGTCACCTCAGTGTGAATTGATTCCACAACCAGACTTGGTCAGTATCCAGAACACCCCAGGTTGGCTTTTCTTAGCAGCTGAGTATACATTATGTCCTAGGGACAAATCCTACTTGTTTTCAAAGCACAACTTTGAGTCTGACTGTCACCTCAAGTCTGTCCATGTAAATGAGAAATTATTTCCATTAGCACTGAAGGACAACTGAATTGGAGGCTGGATTTAGTGAGATTCTCACAAAACACACATCAGCCCTTTCAGGCAGGGCCCTTTTTATCTTGATTCTGTACAGCAGCTAAGCAGCTTGCTCACATCACCCTGACCTGCAACAGGGGTCTCTAGGCATAAGAAAAGGGGTGGGGGGGCAAGGGAAGAAACAGAATTATGAAGAGAACTCTATCCGCTAGTCAGGAAGGAAAAACATATCAAACTAAAAAGATCCATGACCTAGAGGAGGTTCTCACATTACCATTTACAAAATTTTACAGCTTTGATCTATAATCCATGTTCCCCTATTCCTCCTCCTCTTTTTACATCTATGAGCAATTGTTATCCTTTATCTTACTTGGAGCTAGAGCTGTGAGTTTGGGGACACCAGATCTTTGCAAAGTGCTTAGTCCTTTAGTGGCAGCATTAAAAAGACAGATTTCCATAACTGCATTTTTCTGTGGGAGCAGGATTCCTCTCCTGAACAGCAGGTATTGGTAACTCTCTGGAGTTGAAACACTTGGAGACTCTGGACTGAAAACAAGTGCAGAGTATCAGTATATACATTTTAAAACCCAAGCGACCCTCTTCTCTCTTATTTTAATGTAACTGATAGAATTTCCCAGGCTTTTCTAGGATAAATCAAAACCCCTGATCAGTGCTTTTTCCTATAAACTACCTTTAAAACTCCCAAAAGCAAAAAACCCCCACTAATCAACCAATCAAAAAACAACCCTATACATGCAACTTAAATGTCATACAAAAATTAACCCCTTTTTCTTTAGGATTTACAGAGCCAAATCCTGCTTAATGAGACAACCCAGGCAGTTGCTAAGAGTGAGTGACCCGTGACATTTTATTCTCTGCAACAAACCAGCTAAAGGTCATGCCTGCAAAGATGTACCCATTTCGTCTGTGATATGGGTACATGAACAAGCATGGAAGAGTGAACGGGAAGATGTAGTCAAGAGAAGAAAATTTTCTGAGAATCGAGACAAAATTCAGTAAATATAATTGATAGCAAAGTTTTTGTCCGAAGAGCTCTTCAAGGAAGGAAAGAAGTGAGCTAAAATCTGTGCTTCACTGCTCATAGCATTTACTGACTGGCAAAGAGACACTGAGTGAAAAGGTTTAGAGATATGACATCCACTGGCAAGGAGGAAGCTGATCATCTGCATACCTTGCAGCTGCTGATACTCAGCCAACACACTCCTACTCTGATGTCAGTGATCTAAATGAGGGCCATACTCTAACTGATAGTTTAATCTCAGGAAATCTCTGCTGAATTGTTAGCGAGGCTCTGACTTCCACAGCAACTGCACACTGCTCCTCAAGCACAAAGATTTGCTAGCTTCCGACTCATGCAGGGAAGAGGAGTCTGCAGCTATTAAACACTGCTGCAGACTTACTTTCAAGACAGATCTCCTTACATCTGTTCACCACTACCACAAGCCCTCAGTGAACAGAAGAATATTCTCCAGTCCCTCAAGAGATTAGAGCTGGGTTATGTCAGTAATAATTAAGTGCAACAAAATGCCATCTTGGTACTGAATAAAAATACTCAGAATACATGAAAATACTGTAAACAGAATTTCATCTTCCCCTTTACTGTCTGGAAAGCTGAAATCTGTTCAGCTTTCAGAGTCTCTTGTGGATATAATAATTTTATATATAACTGGAAAACTTGTTCATGACTCATCTGCCTGTATTACCAAGTGGATTTTTTAGTCCAATAGCCAGACATCCATTATGTGGGCTGCTAAATGATTTACACTGATTGAGCATGCACAGTATGCAGCTCTTGCAAATTTTATGTGCTGGCTGTATGGAGAATGAATGCTTGCTGATTATGCTCCAAATAGCAATGAACCCAATTACCTAAACCACTAACTCCCAGCAAGGAACCCAGAAATGCAGCTGTTGCTTCAGTACCTTAAAGGAATATTTACTGTTTGGATCTTAACTACTGTAATTTGAAGTAAATGGGAAATTCACATTAGAGAAGAACATACCCATTAGTTCAGAATCACCTCTTTTAATAACTGTTGTTAATTCCTTATGCTCTAGAACTTGTATTCCAGCATAGGGCCTTAACACACACCTAGGAAAGTAGACAAGAATCCAGCTACTCTGGGAATCTGAGCGACTTCTGAGATGTAGCCACCAAGACGAAAAGCCTGAAAAAAGATATAATTTTCAGGGAGAAATATAAAGAGACTTCTTAATCATCTTGTGGTGCAAACATGGCTTCTATCATCCAGATAGCCAGAATGAACTTTGGTATGAGAAATAGGTACTATTTCTGCAGAAGAATCATTCAAAGAAAAAAAAAGAAAAAAAAAAAGATCTTGGCTGAAAACAACATGTGGAAGTTACCTAGTCCAAATGCTTTTTTCACACAGGGGAAACTTCACAGTAGATATTGATATCCTGGGCCTTGTCCGCTTGAGGCTCAAAGTGGAGTGAGCGATCACATCTCCGGTTCTGTTTCCAGTCCTCTGCCACCCTCATGGGGAGGACTTTTTTCCATGTCATAATGAACTTTCCTTGTGGCAACGTGTCCCCATTGCCCAGTATCCCTTCACTGCGCACCTCGGGGCACAGCAGCTTTGTACCCGGTGACAGAGCAGAGCCATCTCCACAGGCGCCCCATGCAGAGTCATGACAGCAGCAGGCCTGGGGTATGGGTGCAAGACCAAAGGGACACCATCATCACCATAAGATAAAGCTGCAGTTCTAGAGATTGGGAGCAGCTACAAATTTAGCCAAGAGCCTCACTTAATAGCTCATATTGCATTTCAGAGCTCTGACGCACATGCAATTAACTGACGTCACCACACAGCCCTGCATCCAACACACTGCTGAGTCTGTGCTTCAGGAAAGGACTGAAAGCTAGGACTGGAATAACAGGAAAATCAGGGGAGGATGAAGAGCAAGTTTATTCTTTTAAGTTCACAAGGCACCTGTCTTACAAAACACTTATTTTTTCATGAGCACAAAAGTCATACAGTGCATCACAGAAATAAATGAAAAAGTCAAAAATTACCAATGTGATTCTAATCAAATCCCTCTCCTTGTTCAACAAGCACATTATGAAGACCAGTGGTTAAGAGACTTTCCATTCCAATCAATAATGAAATTGCTGTCTATAGTCATGAAGGTTTTAGTTCCTGTTCCAGATTTCTAGGTATACCCACAAGTACAGTCACCACTAAAAGCCATCCCAGAACACACCACAGGAAATTCAGCATAGATGTAATATCTTAAGTTTAGCAATATAATTCCAAATTTTTAAAAAAATTAATATTTTGGAAAATTTAGATCTAAAAAGATTCAAATTAAAAACCCCAAACAAACCCAAATACCCCCCCACCACCACCACCACCAATTCAATTAACTCTCTACTTTGCAGATGTGAAACTTTGGTCTTCCAAAACTCTCAAATTATTTTTATTGATATTAATAGATATGGATAAACCATATTCTTAAATCTAAGACCGCTGCCAGCACCTATCCATAGGGTTTGGTAATGGCAAACAGTGCTCACCACTGAAATAGAAATTTCCCAGTTAGCAAAAGGTACAGCTCCAACTGCAGAGAATCAGGCAAAGCAGAAGGAAATTAATTATGAAACTCCTCTTTACAAATGCGATTTGAGGATTCAATTCATATCCCTTTCTCTCTGGAAAGAGAGATAAGATTCTTTGGAGGATCATTCTGGAGACCAGTTTATCTGTCCATTCTCTTTCCTGCTCTGCATCTTTCAGACTACTTTGTAGAGTGGCTAAAGGAAGGAAGGATATGAACAGATGCATGTTTGCTCTGATAACTGTGTCTGTTCCTAGTCAGATTAACTGGTTACAACCCAATTGAAGATTAGAGTCTAGTAAAATGATACAGACAGCGCTTCACTTACTCTTCACTGTCCATGTGAAGAAAATAAAATACATTGCCAAGAATGAAAATGGAGTTTCAATACATACTAGAGATTGTGTAAAACATTGCTGTAGAAAGAGTACAGTATTTGCCCTTCCAGAATCCAGTTTTAAAGAATATAAAATTTACAGGAATGTGAAGGTCAAATGGAAGTTTAAAGACACAAGATATTCTTGAGGATCAACAAATCAGAACAGTTTCAGTGTCATGATTACTTTTCATTTATCCAGGCCTTTGGCTTCAAGCTGCTCATGAGACTTAGGGGCTGTAGCACTATCTAATTTCATACCTCTTCCGATTACACTGAGAAGAGATTCCCCTTCAAACAACTGGAAACATGCCAGGAGACTGCAGCATTGTACTGATACTCACTGAAGAGGAGACTGGGTTGACCTCAGTAATTATAACCCTCAGTGCATGGCAAGATAATGGCAAAAACCATGCAGTGCAATCAATAAAGAATGAAAGGATGAAAACATAAGTAGGGCTGGCCTATCAGATTACATGGAAAATAGACACCGGCTCACAAACCTGACTGCACTCTCTGAAACCGAGGGATTGATCAGTAATGATTATCATGAAAATGTAACAACTTTTGTAGAGCACTTAACACCGTGCTGCAAGGTACTCCACTTTATAAGGTAGCTCTTATCCTGCACCAATGACAGCACAACACAAGCACTCAAAACTGGCTAACTGGCACACTCAAAAAAATAGGGGGGGGAACATGGTCAGTTGAGCAAATTCTAGTGGGGTTCTGCAGGGTTTCATTCTGGGCACACAGCCCATTCTATGAAACAAAACTGTACATAGCACACATACATATTTGGATGTGTGATACATACATGTTTAACATACTGAGACTGACAAAGGGTTAAAGAGTAAGTAAACTCAGCTCAGTAACACACAACATTCAAGCAAATGCAATGCAATAAATGTAAAAATAGCAAGCACAAACCTCACAGAACAAGAGTGTATTTAAGAAAACAAAGAATTGGAAAATAATTTTAAACACAAAATTAAGACATGACAAACACATCTGAAGAAGCAAAACGAGCACGTACAGTTCCCTGGTTTTGCACTATGCTGCAGGGGACAGGGACAGTAGAAGAAGAGCTTGTTTCTCAGGTCTTTGATTAAGAACTTGGGAGAAGGTATAAAGAGCCACAAAAAAAGGGTGAGAGCTCAAGAAAATCCTCTGCTGGAGAGGCCTATGAAGCTCCAGTTCTTTGGGCTATCAAAACGAAGACAAAGTGATTACTCAGTTACAGTATACAAATCCTTCTAAAGGAGAAAATGAAATTAGCAAGATCTTTAACACAGAAGGGAAAGACACACACGCGCACCAAAAAAACCTCTGTTGTTCAAGCCAAGAGAACTAATTTGTTAAATCAAACAAAGTTGTAATCTACAAGGTGATTAACCAGAGAAGCAAGGTACCCAGGGAAAGTTTTTTCATCTTTGCTTGCTGTTTCCAAATCAAGACTAGATGTCTTCACGGACAACAGAAGCTTTAGTCTGACTCTTCAGATCAAGGGGAAGACAAAATTGAAACTCTGCCAAAAGCAGCAGTTTTCAGCCTGTGGTGCTCACCTGTAGTTTACTTCAGTCATTGCACGATCTCGCTCACGGTGCTGAGATCCAGGTCTTTTATCAGCCACTAACAGGCCATTAAGATTCATCTCCTCCCACCACCAAGTCTAAGGGTTCTTTACCTTTCTTTACTCCACGTACTTTTAGGCGGATCGGTGAGTAGGCATGACAATTTTTTAATGCATATAATGAAAGACAAAATAACTTTTGCAGGCAGATACCTCAAACCCCAGGGAAACGCACATCACACACGGAATGAACAGCGCTAACACAGAGTTTAAACAGCTCTCAACCCCACCCTCACCTTTTACTCTGCTACTAAAATGCACCCAGCCTGTGCCATGCCCTACGTGTGCCTCACACTCCCTGCCTCTCCNTGAAAGACAAAATAACTTTTGCAGGCAGATACCTCAAACCCCAGGGAAACGCACATCACACACGGAATGAACAGCGCTAACACAGAGTTTAAACAGCTCTCAACCCCACCCTCACCTTTTACTCTGCTACTAAAATGCACCCAGCCTGTGCCATGCCCTACGTGTGCCTCACACTCCCTGCCTCTCCCGTAAAATTGGGGAATTTAGGCGGATTTACACGGCGCGGCCGCCGGGCAGCCGGGAAATGGCCCTCGGCCGCGCGCCCGCCGCGAGGCCTCGGGCGCCACCCAGCGGCGCCCTGGGCCGGCCCCGGCTGTGGCGGGGGGCGCGCGGTGCGCCCCGGGCCTGCCTGGCCCCCCATAAACAGCATCGGCTTTGCAGCACCGCCCCAGAGAGCCGGCAAGAGCCCCTTTGGGGGCGTTTATACCCCAGCAGCAAAGCCCCAAAGCTTCCCAGGGCCAGCTGGGATGGAGCTCGGCTGCAGCACGCTGCCACACCCCCGCCTTCGTTAATTAACCCTTGGCCAGGCTCTCCTTTCCCCTTAACGAGCAGGAGGAGGAAAAGCTCCCAAGTGTTCTCTAAGGAGCTCCGTAAACGCCATCTGCTAGCGGGAAGCGGTGCGGAATGGCCGCCTCTGCTGGATTTCCGTGACCTTTCCCATCGCTGAGAAAGGCGATGCAGCCGCCCATCAGGGCTCGCCGGGACGGCCGTGCCAGGTGCAGGCTGCAGAGTTCGCGTGTTGCTAAGTGTAAAGCAGCCAAACCGAGCTTTCGCAGCTTTTCCCCCTCTGTCAAAACTCATTTAGGGAAATTTCATTTGCTCTTTCTGAGCAATAATTCATTTAGGGAAAACGCTTTTTAGTTCTAGTGTGCAACCCAACCTTGACAAAAAAGTCAAAGGCAGCCCCGCCGCTGCCTGCAGCTGTGACAGCTAGGCCTGCTAATTTGAAATATAATTTTAAAATAGCAATTTTTTTCTAAGAATTGCTGCCAGAGCTTAGTGGTAGGACCACACTGAAATGGGTGCAACAGGGAGATACAATAATATCTTCAGATGTCCTTGGATGCATTGCCTCTTTCAACCACTTAACTGATAAAATGAGCTAAATGAAAGCGTGTGTGGGGTTTTTTTCTATCACAGAGCTGTTGTTTACAGTAGGTAAACTAACTCAGTTTTTAATGTAATGTGTAAACCCATTGACTTGCAACATCTGAAGGAACTAAGCCATAAAATCTAATGATGTCTAACCTGCAAGCTTCAAACTTGGTCTGAATTGGCTCCTGTTGTCTGTCTTTTCCACCCAAAAAGCCTACCACTTGGCTAACCTCTGCCTGGAATACCCAGTCCCCATGCTGCTTCCCCAGCTGCAGCACCAGCAAGCATCCTTCCTTTTTTTCCCTACCACTATATACTTCCACAATCTCATGCTACAACATCACTTTAGTATAGTTTTGTTTATGTCTTGTTTTGATAGAAATGAACTGATCATTATTCACAGGGAAGACAGCATCTCAGTGTTTCCCACTTGGTCTGTTTCCTACATCCTGTAATTTTTATGACAGGGTTTTTTTGGTTACCTACAAAGTGATCTGGTAATCCAATTGTACCATTGTTTTCCTCAGGTTTTCTCAAAGTTTTTGGCTTTTTAGAATCCTCTTCCTAAATCCTGAAAATAGCATTTTCTCCGCATTTTTGTTTAATACTTGTCTTTTGAACTCTGCAAGCATCTTCCCTCTGAAGAGGAGAATGCAAAAACATGCTCCAGAACAGCCTGTCCTCGTCCATCTGAAGGAACACAACCTGGGGTATCTAAGAAGCATTTTCTGAAAAGCTATTTTTCCATTAGCTTATTGTGTCAGTGACCCAACAACAACTGGCAAATGAACAGTTTATCAGGTCTCTCCCTTGCAAATTGCTGTTGATGGGCACACATACCTTATACCCACATGAAACCCTGCTTGGCGGGCTGTGTGGGTGGACCTAAGCCTGCATTCCTGCAAATACTTGAGGGCACAACCTAGTCACATGCTTACACTTAAGTGTTGTATTAAGACACACTTGAGATAAATGTACATTTCAGCTGATTTTTTGGTCTCAATTTTACACCCCTTAAAAAGTATCAACCACCTTGTCATCTCTTGTTTGTTCTGTGCTTGCCACATCAGTGTCACAGTCTGATGGAAGGTCTGCTGGATACTCTCTCAATACACATTAAGCAAGAGCAAGTAATAAATTGAGTCATGGAAACCTCACTGGTAAGGTTTCTCTGGAGGCAGGACAAAAAATATTGTATGTCCTACATACATAAGAGAAGGGCTCAAAAAGGTGTTTTTCAATTATGATTACTTTAGGGGAAACAGAGATGGGTTTGGGGTTTATGTATTTTCAGAATTTCAGATTTTCAGAATTGCTAAGAGCATATAAGACCCCCACTATGCAGAGGAAGCTAAGGCTCCTACGTATCTGGAAGCCCGTGTGCAAGAATAGTAGCACTGCATTCCAGCACTGAACTTGTTATTCATAGTGCTGGTTTAGAGATGGTGATCGGGACCTTGGTTTCACTTAATACATGGCTGACAATGCCATTTTAACATCAAAATCCTCCATCCGCATGCTTTTAAGGAATGAGGAGCCAGAGCCTGTCAGGTGGATTAGCCATATGTCAACTCCCCAGTGCACTACAGCAGAGCCACTATTAATCTGAAAACTTGATCTCAAGCCAAAGGGAACAATTATATAACCTAGATATCTGAAAGGCGAATAGTGCAAAAACAAACAAGAAAGAACAATCATCCTTACTTATATATGTGTACATTTTACTACAACTCTTAGGCAATCAAGATTGTCATATAATTGGCTTTTTTTAAATTACAAAAATGATGGAAGGGTTGCTGTAATTAAAAAGTGCAGGCAACACGTTGAAAGGTGATAAATTACATAAAGGCAAAGTGCAAATGAAGCAAAATCTTTACAAATATTTATTTGTTTCTCTGCAATTCCAATAATTTATGTGTTTGCTGTTTATCTGTCCCTGTCATTGACAAGCCAGTGTGAAACTGGTCAGAGGGACAGAGAGCCGTCAGAAGAACCTGAGTTTCCAGAGCGGAAGATTACTTTTCAAATTGGTGTCAAGCCCCAGCAAAGCCGCAGGAATGAGGCTCTTCACCAAGATAGATTGCATGGGCAAGTTCTATGGCACATGCCTGAATTGTCATGAACATCCAAAGCAAACTTTGGAAAACTGACAACAGAAGAAAAAGGTCCACTAGCATTTTTCCTCCCACATGGTTAAAGGAGATGAACGTGCAATTAATTCAGCTTATTTATTAGGACAGTGCCTAGGGCCCCTCAAGGTGGGGCCTTATTATGATAGGCACGTAAAAGCAGAACAAGCCTCTGCCCCAAAAAGACTTATACAAGTGTATCTCCTTGTACAAGGTAGGAGAGAGGAAGATAAAATATAAGCTGAATGAACTAGCTATCAAAGGGATGTTAAAATAATCCTCTAAAACACACTGGAAATTATTCTAGGAGGAAAGTGACCGCCTAGGTAGTTTGAAATGCTAGCCTTTCCATAGTGCCCCAGAGCCATCCTCCAAAGATCTGCTACAGAACTAGCAGCCAGTGTCAAATGCCACAGGAAGGGCTCCAGTCTGTAGTAAACTCTTAGGATCTGCCTGATCCTCACAGCTGATTTTCCACAGAATTGCTCTTGGGAAGCTAATGGTTCTCCTGTTTCAAGAGTCCTGGCAGCAGGTCTCCAAACCTACATGCAGGTAAATACCTGACATCTGGACATACACTCTTGTACCTATTGACTCCTGATGTGTTATTTGGAACATATGGTTTGCAACCAATTTATTTGTATTTGCAGGTTCCTTGGATTTTCTTTTCTTTTTTTCCCCTCTCAAAGATGCCCTAGGTTGCACAGCCTTCTAGGACGTTACATGCACATTTCTGAATTTACTTTGGATTCATGGGACTGCTCCTCACTGGAATGAGCAAATTCTTTAAGTACTGTTAGTAATAATAATATTCACTACTTTTCTGTTCTTTTGTATTGTCAAAGCATTGAACAAATTAACTATTTCAGATTTCAAAAACATCCATTTACTCTGTGGCCAAACTCTCAAGATGCTGCAGTGAAGGCACAACGGTAACCTGTAGCTGAGAACTGTTAGACTTGACATAGCCTCTACTTCAGCACAAGTGTTTGTATCCACAAGGCTGTAAGTTAGATGTGAGTCATCCAGCTGAGGTCACGAACAGTGGACACTGTAACTGGGGTGGGGGGTGGCTATATATGATGTGTAAAGAGTGATTTCTATAAGAATAATGCTTTGTTTGGGTTAAGGGACAAGAAGGAAACAACCTGAGCACAAGAGTAGTTGAAAGGGTGTCACACACAGTTTTGACTGTATTAGCCTGTTCGAATCTGGAGGCAAAATGGCTGTCAGGCTTTCCTGCCAACTTTAACAGGAAGCAGGGAAGCCAAGGGATTGCGTGCCAGCCTCGAACTGGGAAAGCCTGTGGCCTGCGAGCTGCTGGCTGAGTGACACGAGGAGTACTTCACTTCCCAGTACTTCTTTCTCCTTTCCCATCCATTGCCACTCTTTTAGATCATGAGCTCATACAGAGAGAAGCTGTTTTCTTATTCCATCTATGAATGGCAGAGCCCTGAGCTCAGTTGGGCCTCTAGGCACCAGGTTAATATATATAATAATAGTGTGGTACAAAAAACCAAAGGCATAACAGTTTCATGACGGAACGCATCTCAGATGAGTTAATGTGCGCAAAGCACTTTGAAGTTGAAAGGTTCTGCAGCATGTAAAAGCTGAGCATTGCTTTCATATGGATTTGTTGATCTTGAGGACTCACGAAGCCACTTAGAACATGCCTCTACTCAACAAAGTGCAGAGTGCGAATCCCTGCTGTGCACTCCGATCTCCAAATGGAGTAGTATGTCCAAGAAATTCCTATTTGAGGATGTCATTAAGAAAACCCATGTCATTATAAGCAAATATCTTTATTTTTAACACCTCTCTATATTAAAAACAAGCATCCCTGAGGAAAAATGCAAATAGACTTTTCACAGTCCTGCTGATTTTGGCATTAGCCCTTCTCCGTTGCTTTGAGTCACTCTCACTTTCTGGCTCTCCTACGTTAAGTTGCCATGGGAAATACAAAAATTCAAAGAAAAAGTATTACAACCTGCCAACAGACTGACATGAATCTCATTCATTCTGGCTCCTGAAGCTGAATTGACTTTCCAAGGTTCACTGAAGCCCACCTGATCCCTGGCCAGGAATAAATGGCATTTTGTGACTCAGTATCCAGGCTCGTTTGGCTGGGTTCTTTATGGGGCTGGAGCTGAGACCCAGGCCAAACATTCCCCAACAGATTTGAGACCCACACTGCTACTTTGGCTCATGTTTGCTTTAGTTGTTCTCATACCTCACCACTCCTTTTAGAACATTATTTACTGCACTTCAGAGAGCACTTTAGCTCAGGATTGAGGACCTGTCTTGTGAAGTTACACCCAGGAACACCCAGTGGTGATCCCAGAGCTCATCTTTGGACTGAGACAAGATAGAGCAACTGAGCAAAACATCAGTGAGGGTGACATGAGAACAAGGGGTTACACAGAGCAGCTTTGAGCCTAATTGTGGTGGTTCTGCACAATTTGAACTCTTCTGCGCTGTTTTGTTATGTATTACTATAGAGATCCACAGCAATATGCATGCTTACGCATGCATCTACCCAAAGGGAGAAGAGCTGTAATTAAACACTCCTGACGGACACCCACCACCTCCACCAGTCGTGTCCCCTCCCACAGCCACCGCCGTCCTTCCAAAGCCGGTGCCACTAGATGGAGCTGAGCAACAAAATTCCTCCCAGGCCATGTGCACGGCTGCAGCATCAGCTGCATTGCCTAAGTCGCAAGTTGCAACTTGTTTCTTGCTTACTGGGCACTAATGTTGTTTCCCTGGACAGCTGATACAGGGACAAGCTGTGGCGAACTGTCATTAAGTGATTGCAAAACCACACTCCCCAACTGCGCTGATTCACCCTTAGTGGAGGATGATGTCAGTCCACATAGATCTGACAGCCAGAAATGTGTTTGGGAAATGAAAGGAGGGGCTTCTGCATGCCCCACATTTTATGGGGTGAAAAAGCCTTCTCTGTAATAGCTCCTTTTGGTTATCTAGGGAATAGGGAGTCTGGCAGCTCCTGCCTGTTTAGTGAAACACTTCTGCTCATCAACAGGATCTCAGGAGCCCGGGAGACTGGAGGAAAGCACCTCTGCTTTCCCTGTGGTTGCCTTTCCAGCCTTTCAAATGATCCAGTGACAGCAAACTGGACACAAAACTGCCTGTCATCGTTGGTAAGGTGTACCGCAACTGAGGGAAAGAAATTCAGGGAAGAGCAATCATAAAATGAAACCCCAACCTCATTGTCCGGGCAGAGCAGAAATTTCAGGGGAACAATCAAAATGCAGGCACATTGGGTAGCAAGGCAACCGTCACTCTCATCCTGCACGGGGAGTGGTGCTAAGAGGCTGAAAACTGGCTCAGTGGAAACACGCAGCCCTGCGACACTCCACTTAAGAGAAGAGACACTGCCAAGTCTTGTTTACACAGGGCATTGGCTGGGCTCTGTCTCCATCTCTTTGGAGGCAGGCAGGCTTAAGTCTGCCTTGCTCCCCACAGTGGAAGGGTTATCCCACTGTAAAGATGTTTAAACCACCCCATTTATTTTGTAAACTACTTTACTTATAAATGCTTCCATAACTAAACCAGTGTGGTGGGGGGAAATCTGCATTGTAATTTTTTAAAAGATGTTATAAATAGAGGAGATAAACGAATGTGGAAACAAAAGGAGGGAAAGGTAAAAATAAAATATATTAGCAAATCAGGTAATTGCAACATCTAAAAAAATTTTAGGATGCAGATTGTCAGGTTAAATTTTCATTTTATCTGTTGACAAATGTAATGGACTGCAGTGAGCTGGGAGCAGAATGCAAACACAACCACAGATTGTAGCATTAAGCATTATTTAGGTTAGGTGTTAAAGTGGGAATAGGGATTAACTAAATTTGCATTACAGTGGGTGCAATATAAACCAGAGAAACCAGTGTGAAAACAGGACAAAATCTTAAAAGTTTGCAATGCACTTATACAAATTACATGGTCATGTGAGGAAAAAAAATATTACTAAACCATGGAATGAATCTGCAAATATACTGTTTCTGTCCAGGTCTAACTGTATTATCCAAAATAAGCCTATTTTTGTATTTACCTAATCAAGTGCATGTACCTACAGAGGTAGAGTATATCATCTCTTATTTTCTTTATTCCACACGTGTGTCATATTATGGTAACCTAGTTTAAGATTATTACAAAATGAATGCTTTCTGTATCCTGGCTCTTCAAGTGGCAAATGTCTGCAGGCAGACACCACTGTGATGTTTTTAACAGTACATTATGCAAAGTGGGTCCTACAGTAGTAGGTTTCTATAATGGTAGCCAAGTGGCTAACCAGTCAGAGGACCATTTTTTTCAAGCCAACAATACTAAGATGCTTTGCAGTCAAGGTGTGTTAAAGCCTGCAGGAAAGGGTGTGGTACACTCACAAAAGTGTGTCCGTGGCCAAAGTGTTCCCAGGAACGTGGGGTGAGTCACCAATGTCACATTGCTTAGTTGCCTCTGACAGGTGACATTTGGTAGCTGCATTATTACTAAACAGAAGTATGAGCAAGCCTTGCTACATGCAGGCACTGAAGTGTGATGTGACCACCTGATGCTTTACAGAAAGCCTCAGGGAGCACACAGGACTGAGCTGTAGTATTATAACCTGATAGAAAAAATGGGCCCTCTGTGTCTGGTGAGCAGTTGTGAGGAGACTGATAAATTTGAGGAATCTAGCCATATATTAGCCCACTGTAATGAACAGAAATAGCTTTTTAATAATTTCTAATCTAATTTGATAGTTAATTTCAGAAAGCAAGTCAGTATCTGCTGTAGGTGAAATTTGATGTTGGGAAGCTGTAAAATAAAACATATCTTTCCTACCTTATTGGGCTTTAGGCAAACTTAGATGTCATCCTTAGCCAAGAGTAATTCATCCTTTGACTTCAGCTGTGCTACCTGACAGGCAAATGGGAGCTGTGGTGTGTCAGTGTCACATTAAAGCCTTCTTGGCTGTACAGAGGTGCTCCGTTTCCCAGGTCCTACCTTGCACCATTTCCCGTGCCACCAAGGAGGCTTGCCTCCAGACCTGCCGAGGCTCGTCAGCCACCCAGCACGCTCGCACACCAGCCTCTGGTCAGGACTTCCAGTTCTGCCGCGGCACCTTTTGGAGAGGGAAAACTCAGGTACCTTCACACAAGCCCAGCCCATCACGCCAGTGGTGCTGAGAGAGCTGGACACAGACGGCCCCGAGCCCCACGCACCCTGGCCAGGCAGCCCCAGGGACTCTGCAAGAGCAGGCAGGTGGCAGGGCTAAGCATGCCAAAGCCTGCCCCAAGCACAGACGTGGCCCGAGGGGGCTTGCAAGGTTTGCCTCTGCCCTGTAAGACACACATGGTCACCTTGCACTTTTGGGGGCTCGTTCTGGCTCCTGCACTCCCCAGTTCTGTGGGGCCTTGGAACAGCCAGCACATGGACCCTCATTGCCCAAAAGCTCAGTTCAGCCATGGTTTATGGTGCTTATGAAGATTCTCCTTTATCCTCACAGGCACAAGGGAATGGTGGCAGCATGGCATTGACCCAGGACAGAGCCATATGAGCATCCTATCAGAGCATCCACAGCTCCCAGTCCCTCAAGCCTGATGTTTTCTCCTGCACATCCAGGCTGCAGTGGTGACAATGAGCACTTTCAGCCACTGCTGGCCTGCTTGCTTTCCAGTACCATGGACCCCATTCCTATTGACATAAATCCAAGCTGAATATAGGCTCAGGCTTCACGTCACATTAATCCTGCTACAAGTTCATACAGTGTGGTGCAGCCAAGGAGCTCAGTGCAAGAAATGGAAGAAGGGGGAGAGAGAAACAAAAAGGCAGCAGGGGGATTTTGGCACCTGTGAAAGGGATATGGCAGAGACCCATTGGAGGATTTCTGACAGCTTATTTCAGATCACCTTTCATTTCAAAGGCAATCTTGCCTATGAGCTGCAACACCTTACCCTGAGACACTGCATTAGAAAAGCAAGCATGAATTAGTTTTGCTATTCAGGGGGTCTTACATCCCTGTTGGAAAACGAAAGAGGAGAGCTGGTGAGTCACAGCACGCAGGGAGGGGTGCAAAGGAAGCTGGTGTCTCTGTTTCCACCCAGAGCCCCTCACTAACATAGCACAGCTGAGTACAGGGCTTACTGATACAGTAACCTGAATGAAAGGTACTTTTCTCACTGAAAGGCACTGGTTTGTACTGGAATCAGGAGGGAGAGAACCTCTTTCAGCTGGGGCAAGACAGTTAACCCCACCAAATCTCTGTCAGACGGCCACATTTCACAGCACCTTCCCCTTAGTTACACAATTGGGCAAACGGCTCTTCCTTACTAATGAACAGGCTGGAATTGCTCACTAGCTGATGTGGGGACAAAAGAGATGTAAATCCCTTGTCCTTCTGACAGGTTTACAGCAGTCCAAACTGATGCCTGAACTCAGATGGCATCTTTGAGTCCACACACTGACGAGGATAACTGGGGCACAGTGACCCTATAACCACTGCCTACACACAGGCCGCTGGACAGGGAGCTGTAAAAGCAGCCTCTGCCCCATGGTAGTCACTTGCCAAATCTGTGAGCCCAGCCAGGCACAGGGGAAGCTGTGCTGTCAGTGCCAGACTGCAGCCAGGCCTGTGCTCTTGGATACCAGGGCTCAGCTGGGAAAACCACCGCTCGCTGGCTGGGAGATGGGAAAATCTGGCTAAAAACTGCCGGCATATGAGAAGATTCACCAGGATGAAATGGCAAAGTTTTGTTTCGACTTTGCTGCTGAGCTTTCAGGTGACACTGAGGAGAGCTGAACAATCCCAAGACAGAATGACTCCTAACTTTTTAGGTCTGCTAGAAACAACATTTTTTTGTCTTAAGGTTTCACTTTGTCCACCAAACTCCAAAATCAATTCTTCAGCCAGCTCTAACAGTGATTTTAACACGCAGCCAGGAAAGATGTGAGGTGAGGTGTCTTTTCTCCATGTGTGTATTACCATTGACACTGTTCACCACAGGTTTAGCATTAAACATGGTGCTGGTTTTTCCTCCCTGCCTCCTACTCTGCTTTGTAATCCCCACAACTGGTTCCTGCACTGACCAAGGAGTTGTGTGTCCTCCTAGAACAGACGAGATTGTTTTTAAGTACAACATCTGTTAGTTATTGTTTACAGTGAAAGTCTCAGCTTTGAGCTGAGATCAATGCAATGGCTCTGAGTTTTGGAGAATGTTGAATTAACATAAATCTCTCTGTCATTTCCTCGTGTTTTTCTGCTGTGCACGCGGGCTCCAGGCCACAAGCTCCACTGAAACTTTCAGAGACAGACTGCAAAGGGAGACCTGAAAGACACACACACCCAGTTATGCCAAGCTGCTAAAATTAAAGCTGGTTAGAGCAGCGTCAGATGCCCTACAGGTAGCAGGATGGTGTCTTTTTCCTAGGACCCTTCTGCTGGGTAACAAAAGGAGAGAAACACTGTCAGAGAGTCCTCTTGCTGCCCTGGTTTCACATATGAAAGCCTTATTTGCCTTGCCAAGATAAAGCTAGTCCCTCTCAACAGCAGAAGTACTCATGCCTACAAGTGGCCCGCCTGGCCTCTCCCAAGGTATCTGTTGTGGTCACTTTCCAAAGACCCCAAATCAGGATCAGAGCGGAGCTGTGGTAGATGTTGCAAAATGATACACTGGTGCAGGAAGTCCCACACCCTGCCACAATTTCCATGCTGGTGTGGAACAGGACAGGGGAGCCAATAACTGGCTGTGAGGATGGTCATGGCTAATAGCAACTCAACCAGCCTGGAAGGCATGTTCTGGGAACAATTTGATCCTTCAAAATCACTCATAAAGAAAACCAAACAAACCTTTTCAGAAATAAGGCCAGTAAGCTTTGAAAGCTATCCCAACCGCTCCCGGTGTCCCTCACAGGCTGACACAGACTCTCACAGCCCTTGTGGCCCCACTCTGTGTGGTCAGGGTGGCACAGTCTCATCCAAGCAGCCAGGAAGGCTGGGAGAGCAGGGCAGGTGACACTGCAGAGCTGCACCATCCCCTGCCACAGAGCACATGCCTGCCGGTACCTCACCGATGGCTCCTTACGCCTTCAGTAACTCTGCCCCCGCCAAAAATTGGGTGGAGGGAGCCTAACCCCACACAGCTGCCAGGCAGTTACAATGGGAACGCAAATTTAAGCCACCCATTTATGTAAACTACCTCAAAGTACTGAATACAAAAGCAGATGCATAGAAACAGAATTGCAATACGAGTTTCAGGCAGGATCTACTGGAGCACAGGATGAATTATATACATATAGGATTTCAAAGGAGATTGTTAGGACAGACTGAGTTCTGCCCACATCTTAATGACCTGAATAGATTAGCCTCTCTCTCCTCACTACCTTGTGCTATCTGGCTGGGGATTGACACTGCAGACATTTTCGCTTTGCTTCAGGCCTTAAAGCACAGCTTCAGCTCTGGGGAGAGGACAAGGGGCAATGATGTCCTGTTACATTCCAAGGAGCTCTTATCACCCTGCTGGGGGTGGCTTGTTTGCAGAGACAAACCCTGGGGCCAGCCTCAAAGTAGGAAACAGGCAAGGTGGAAGAAGGAGAGAGAGAGCCTACCTGAGTGCACTTGGGGTGGTCAAGGAAGGACAAGGGGGAAGAGTGCCTGAAATGAACCTTTCTCTAGTGTTTCTCAAGCATCACTAGAGGAAAGCGAGAGGAAAAAAGAAAGAGAATAAACAGAAGGAAGAAACAGTGAAGGAAGAAGTATGGTATTAACTGGATGGAGAGTTTAAACTGAAAAAAACCAACCCAAGAGATGTATGAAAGGTACAGGAGATGCCCCTGCACCTTGCAGATCCCTCCTTACAACAGCTTCTCCCAGTTCTGTGAAATAAGTGCCTGTTGTCCGGTGGGTGGAAGGCTGGGCACGGCTCCTCAGAGGGAGGCGGGTTTCCCTGCAGGGCGCGCACTGCCCATCCCTGCGCGGAGCAGCTCTGCCCTTCCGGAGCACAGGTAAATAATCCCACGCGCGCACGCCTTGGGGCGAGTACATTTTTCCTGGGTGAATACAGTTTTTCCAAGTGATTAAGATAGGATAACGAGGAGTAAGAGACCAGATTATATAGCAGGGATCACGAATTTCCATGGAAGGCCTGGAATGCTGTGCCACAGGTAAGAACTGCTGTCATCTCTGCTATTTTTCAAGGCCAGTTTCCAAAGGTAATTTTTGGTTTGTGATAGACAGCCTTGGAGTTACTCCAGATCCATTCTCTATAGATCACCTCCATTGACTGTCCCCTTATCAGGGCAGTCGGTACCCTTATGACCCCAAGCCCCTGAGGGAACCCTGCTGCAACTACAGCAAACACCCCATCAGGTTTCCTGTGTCTGAGGGACACAGAGGGACTGGCTGCATACAAGAGCCCACCCCAAAACTGTGACTCCTTGCAGAGCAGCAGGAGACCTTTGGGTAGGGCAGATCTAGGGCCAATGTTAGCATCACATGACCATAGCAGGCAGGTTCAGATGAGGCAACCTGACACAATCTATCTTTTACCTCTCTCTATGACAGGAAAAAAGTGCTGCTGTTTGGGTTCCCATGGCATTTGTTTTATGCCCTTTTATCCTAAAGCTCTGTGTTCTTTAATGTAATAAGCAAATCACAGGTCTTGTTTTACATATCTTCGCACATGAAATCTCTTTTCAACATTTATTATGCTTGCCTAAAAGATGCCTAGCAAACTGCTGCATTAAACAAAAATTAAGTCAAGGTTGGGGCTCCGGTACCTAGAGCCCTGAGGTTTTACAGAGCCTTCTTTGTGCAGCTTCTATTTCTGTCTGATTAAGCTATCTAATTCTCAGAGGTTAAGCTATCTAAACTGACTGGGTACTGAAGCATTTAAAATGTAAACGCACTGAGCTTTAATCACAGTCTGCAGACTACACCTCTCTCTCCATTTCTAGATATGTGGGAGCTGTTTCCTTGCAATTCCTCGATGTTACACCTGCACCTAGTAGCATCTCACAAATCACAACTAACTAGAGTGTGCTGGCGTGAAGGACAAGGTGTCCAGGTGTTTGGAAGTGAAGCTGAAGGTGCAGCTACGGCAGCTAAGTTGAGCCTGTCTCCCCTCTCTGTGCTGCTGCCCCCAGAGCCTTGCACCTTCTGTGTCAGTACCCACACTGCTGGCTCTCCAGTGGCTCAGCTTGCCCTTGGTTGGGCAACGCTGCTGCCTGCATGGAAGTCAGAGAGAGGGAAGGGCAAAAACACAGCTCTCCAAAGAGTGATGAATTATGCTCCCACTTCAGACAAGTGACAGCTGCCAAGCTCTTCTGCCTCCCAGTACCTCACTATGATATTCAGAAGTCCTTTGATTTTTACATTTGAGAAAAATCGTTACAGAGGGAGTATTTCCAGTCTGGCACAGTGTGCCCTGGGAAAAGAAGACACTCTACAGCCATTCTGCAGCTCTGGCCCGTAGGGGTTATGGGGGAAAGAGTTGGCTGAGCCTGATGCAACCCTGCAAATCCCAGCACCAGGCAGCCCAGGGACTTCCCAGGCTACAAGCGGCATCTGCAGCAGCTCTAACAGGCCTCCATAGCCTGCTTTCCCATTAATTTGCCTAATTGCTTTTTGAACCAATGTATAGTTTCAGCACCTGAAGCATCCCATGGCAGTGAGTTCCACCAATTAATTATGGTTGTGTGAAAAAAATACTTCCTCCTCGATGCGTTAAAAAATATCTGCCTGACAATTTCATTTAACATCCCTCGGCTCTTGTCTTGTGAGCAACTGCTGCCATTCCTCCTGCTGTTCTTCACGTTGCAGACTTCTGTCATAGCCTCGAGTCCTCCCTCTTCTAGGCTAAAGTTGACTGATTCAGTCTCTTTTCATACAGATAGCATTGTGCATCTCTGATCATTCCTGTCATACATCTCTCTGCCTTTTCCCATTCAAGTACAGCCTGAATTTCAAGTGCTGCACACCTACAATCCTGAGGTTGCTCAGTAGGAACCGAAGGCATTGGGCCCTGCATCCTTTAAAAAAATCACATTTGCTGCTGCGGGTTGAACCCGAAAACTGACTGTAGCCATCTCAGCAGATGTTCTGCAGGCACTCGGCACTATCCCTGCCTTTGGTGGAGGGGTGGCAGCACCATGCCTGGCTCCCAGGGCTTCTGCAGACACCAGCTCTGAAGGGCCAGCCCTGGCCAGCTCTGGCACTTGCTTCTTGGTGCCTCTGTCACTAAGCCCACAAACAATAGGTGACAGCCACAACATTTGTATTGGAGATCACAACAGAGGTAATATGTTCATTGAGCAATTGTGTTACCTTAACGAAACATTTATAGGCACTTGCAATAGAAATATTGCAGATAGGAGAAGAAATGACCTCAGACAGGATCAAATATGCAAAGCTAACTGTAGCTGTGGACTTCTCCCACAAGATAAACAAGTGGCTAAGCCCTCGAGGGGAATAGCAGGAAAGGGGAATCCTGGCAAGCTATTCTTGTGCCAGGTATTTTTTTGCAGGGCTGTAGTAGGAACTGTGTCTGGGTGTCCCAGGATGGCCTCGCCCCTGCCTGCCCTCAGCAGCCCTGCCTGAGGACAATGCTGACCGATCCCACTTCCCCAGAGCTCCTCACCCCAAGCCCTGCACACCACGGGGGGAGTAGGTTTCTACGTAATCTGTGTCAGCAGTTGTTTGGAAGTGAACAGGGCACAGATATAGGCACAGGTTTTGAAAGGAGAGGGAGATTATTTACAAGAGCCTGACACTTAGGAGGACTTTTTCTGGCTCCTAAGATGCAGAGGTGATTCCAGTGTTCCATCCCCTCCAAGACAACCACAAGGAAGAAAGACAAAATGTGGGGCAGAGTAAAAGTCATGATACAAAGCACTATGCCCACCTCTCTGCATCTTTTGGGATAACAATCCACCAACCACTTCTCCAGGCATCACAAATCCCAGGGGGCTGCAGTGGGCCAGCTCAGAGATTGTCTTTGCCATCTCTGGCATTTTTCTAGTTTGGCGTCTAATCCATCTTTGTTCAAGTACTCTATTTTTCTTAAAGAGCGTTGCTATTCCCTTCAAAACATAACTCTGTTTATTCAAAACAAGCAAGGGCTGGTATCACACCACGCCAAATGGCAACCGTGTTGCTGCTGGGTGGCGCTTGACAGCGCTGAGCTGCAGGTGACAACTCCTTTTTCCAGTCAGTGAAACAGGCAAGGGCCGGCAAGGATATGCCCATAATAAACCACCACTTGTCTGTTGAGGCAGAGATTTTTTTGTCTGGTTGCCAGCATGGATTACAGTCTGAATCTTCCTTTTCTTTAGCAGAAAGCATTTACAGACATTTCCACCATTCCTTTTCTAAAGTTATTCTGCAAAAGATGAGTGAAACAATTAAATCGTTGGCTTAGCAGGAGTGAGACAGCTCTTCTTTTAAACAGGGAATTTTGATTGCACCCTGTTATTTCATCTCTTTAGAATATTCACTAGACAAAGTAATTTTCCTGTCTCTGAACAGTGCTAAGCTGTCAGACTCCTTTTCTTTGAGTAAGAGGTAGTGCAGCATCTTCTCCCCACACAAGTGCTTTTTTTGGAAAATAAGAAAAGGAGAAAGAAAAATACCCCCACTTCCCCACTGGTCACTTAGAGGCAAGAATAAGACTGTGTCTGATCATGCAAAACCCCAGCACCCAGGAATCACTTCAAACAAGGTTGCTACCCCAGGAGAGCCAGCCCCACCTGGAAGCATAATATCAAGAGGCTCACTTAGCAGCTAAAATATACCTGCCCCCCACAAACCATCTCCCATTTAGTTTTAAACAGCAGTGGAGCTGAAATTCAGCTTCAAACAGGATGGGGGGATGCGGAGGGTGAAGGATTGGGGCAGGGCAAAAAGAGATTACCCAGAGCCCTCCCTTGCAACCAGCACAGACACTGCCCGTGTTGTTTCATTAATTGGGGAAACAATGTCCTCTTTCAGGGGCTGCAGGTGGCTCGGGGCATTGCAGAATAGGGACAATATGGCTTTCTATGATAGCGTGGTTGAAAGGTTTGGAGCCCTATGTACAAAAAAGCCTTTGCTGAGGGTACTGCTGCTGCATCAAGTATCCATGAAAGCTGCATCTCTGCTGTTATGAATCCGATCACCACAGAAAATGAATGGGAAGCATTAAGAGTAGAAAAATAGTATTCCAAGCTGCAATGAACAGCATCCAATTCATCAGTGAATAGCAGGCCTGGGTCAGTGAAAGAATAGCTCTAATTGAAAGAAATATGGAAGAGCCTTGAGCAGTCTGCAGGAGCAGATGTGCAAAAGAAGTAACCAAACTGCAGGCACTTCTGAGGTCTCGTGTACAGCCAGCTCTGAGCAAGGCAATCTGGCTGGGTGTAGGGTCTGCAGCTCCCCATGTGAACCAGTTTATGGGGCCTTTAACAGCATGCCACTCCCTTGTCTTTGGAAATAAGCTTGTCTAAAGAAGAAAAACAACCTGTGTGTGCAACACCATTATATCCCCATAGTTTACCTCCGAATGTCATGGTCAATCCTTCAGAAACCAAACTGGCATGAAAAACATGAAGGCATTATCAGCATTTTTACAGTTAGGCAACGTCTGGGCATGTAGTAAAGCAAGAACCAGAACTTGGATGTTCCAATTTCCCATCCCTAATCCTGACCCTCTGATTTCTGGGATGCTGCTGTGATGAGGGCTGCAAAACCCAAAAGCAAGCCCAGCTTTCTCCACCACCACAGCAGGACAGCCCAGCCTCAGGCTGTTACTGGTGGGTGCCAGGGACCACTTGCAGGACCAAACACCTGCTTGCCAGCAGCCTCAGCCCAGGGCCCAGCAGGCTCTGCACAGGTTTTTTCCTAGTTGAGTGAGATCTAAACAATGCTGGTGAGACCCTGCTCATGGCACCCTGCCCACACACTGCAAACTAAGGCAAGGACAGAGAGGCCACGTAGTTGGCAGGGAGTTAACAGGGTCTTGGGCTCTTGGCTCAATGACTGCTAGTCCCTGAGCTGCTGGGGTGCCATGGGGCCGAGCCAATGGCAGGACATGTCTCTCCAGTTTTGCACTGCTTTGGGCTGCACACTGGGCTTTTACCCAGAGATTTCTCTGGCTGACCTCTCTGTGGCAGATGCTGTCTTCAAAGAGCAGTGACACAGGAATAGCAAGACAGCTGATAAGGTTGGATGGCTCTTTATTTAGGGGAAATCCTCTTGACTATTGCCCAGGGCAAATAAGACTCAGAGGCTTGAATTCCCAGAGGAGGCATTGATGCACCAGATCAAAGCCTGCTCTCCAGCTGTCACCGCAGAGGCATCACCTCCAGTCATAAGAGGAGGTTATAAAAACAAGGTCTCTCCCTGACACATCCCAGGCTGCAAAAAGAAACCAACTCCAAAGAGAGGCAGGTGAAAGAGATCCTGCTGCAAGTGCACTGTGGACTTTGTGTGCAAGGCACAGGCTCCCAGAAATGCTGTCAGATGGGGGTTCCAGCCCCAGGGATGCACCAGAGCCACGTGGGAGCTGGGGCAGGGCAGTGTGGGAGCTGGGGCAGAGTTGCTCGTCTCTGCCTATTGCCTGCATAAACTCCTGTAGGCAGGGATGCATCTGTTTGCTTTCATTGTCACACTCTCACACAAGGGAGCTTAAATCCAGAGCACTGTGAAACTCTTATTAGAAGTTCGGGGTATAGTTTTTAAACCGATGCGGACATGGTGTCCTGCTGCTGGCAGTGTGATTTCTCCCAGGTGGAGGCTTTCCAAAAAGCCTTGCCGCTGCTGGCACCTCATAAGGAGCCTGACTACAAGTGGGCACAGGCTATATCAGCCCGCTTGTTCTAACAGCCACAGAATTCACTTGCAGGGCACCGTGTGTTCTCACGACGGCGGCTGCCTGTTGGGGCCGGGCTGCCGGCACTGCTGGCACAGCTCATGCCAAGACAGTGTCAGGAGCTGCTGGCAGCCCTACAGAAAGCTTGCCTGGTGCAGAAAAGGCCAAAGAGTTGAGTTGTGTTGGTTGACATTGCTTTAAAAATTTATATCACATTTTATAGCTCTTGAAGTTACAACTCCTTCAAGGTACTTCAACATGAAAGATAGCAAGGTCCCTACCTCACAGACCTTACAGTCTAGTACAGACAGGTAAACATAACAAGTAGAAACATTAAACTTTTGGTAGGGAGTGGGGACAGGTTGAGGGAGTACGTACAGAAATTATCTTTGGCACATCAAAGAGCTGGAAGAAGTCCATCAGAGGAACCTTTAGGCTATTTATGTATTTCAGGTAGCAAGATAAAATCATGAATAATGAGTTCCTGCAACCTCTTTGCAGAACCAGGACTGAAGCAAGGCTTACACAGACACTTCCCTGCAAATGTATCTCCTTTGGAAGGGTAACACTGAATCCTCCCCAGATATACATTGCTGTCTTTTAACCAGTAAGAAGAAATAATAGGCAGCACCAGCACACCAGCATCCTTCCAGGTGCTGGTTCCTGTCCGTGGCTATATGATCACACTGTCTGTCAGCCCAACACCACCCTTAGCATCTTTTTCTTTTTTCTTTCTTTTCACCACAAACTGCTTTTTCTGAACTCCCCAAAACACTCTATTTCAAAGCCAAAGTTCCCAGTCTTTAATCCTGCCCCACCATACCCAGTCCATGCTGTTTTCTCTGAAACATTGCTGAAAGAAGGAAGTTACACATCAAAGAGAGGAACAACTAGACCCAGCTTCAACTGAGCTCCTGCAGCCCGACAGTCAGCACAGGGGCTGTCCCACCAGCACCTGCCTGCACAGTTTCTCTGGACAGGGGCAAAGAACTCAGACCCTTCCCTTACAGGCTTTCAAAATTTCAAAATATTGCAGAAATCAGGATTTCCTACGTGAGACAGAAGGGCAGATAAGCCACTCGTGCTACACTGTTATGCAGTGGGAGGCTTAGGCCTCGAAGCACCAGAGATAGCTTGGGAGCAGACCAGGAGGTGTTTCTAGATTTATTCTCATTTGTGAGGGCTCCCTTGAGCAGATTGACACAGGACATGAACTCCTTCCCTTTCAATGCAAAAATATATCACCCAAAAACCGACAAACAAATGTGGAAGGACTGTAGCTGTTCCACTGCCAAACAGATCAAACTAAGTCATTTAATCAAATAACAAAGGAGACCTGTGGGTACAGAGGCTGGAGACCCTTTTCACCAAGCTGATGCAGGTTCTGCCAGCCAAAGCCCCATAGCCATAGTGTGGAGTACAGGTACAGAAAAAAAGGCAGCTCCTGCCTACCCTGCTGCCCCCACCTCCTGTGCTGTCTTTCTCGCCCACCAGCCCTAGCATTGCTGCAAAGAGCAAATTGTTAACTGTTTTTTAAAAAATGTGTTTAAAAAAAGTGTTAACCAACTGAAAAGCAACCTGGTGAAAAGCATTATTTCTCAGACAGATAAATTCTGCAAACCAGTTCATCCCATAACAGCTCCTGTGAGCAACTTGTTGGGCTCCATTCTTAATCAGCCCCGTGGCAACTGAGTAAGGACTCTTCTCCTTGGTGGCAAATAACTGCAAGAGATTGCCATTGTTTGGGGTTTTTTTCTCTTGCTGTTTATTTTATTTTGCCCAGTTTATTGGTCACCATCTCATTTGTGGTTACCGCGAGTCAAGGAGCTTGGTGGCATTATGGTATTTTCAGCTGGAGAAGGCTCTCCCCACATAACTCTGCTTCCCTGCAGCCTGACCTCAGGGCACACGGAGAGGCGTAGGCAGAGCCGTGCAACCCCACAGCAGTGGCAGCCACAACAGGGCTGGGGTGGTGAAGGGGCAGGCAGGTCGTTTGTCTTTGCATGGCTGGGGGCACCCAGGGCTAGCGAGAGGCTGCCTCTGCCTTTAGCCGCCTGATAAACTCCGAGAGAACTCAGATGTCTTTTTCCCGCCTTTCTCCACTTGCGCTCCCTTCAGTCAGCACTGCCAGACACCTGCCCTCCTGAATCAGCCAGCGGGGACCTCCCTGCCCTTGCCGCTCTCCTCACACCTCTCCCCACCACGGTGCCACCCACCGATTACACAAGCCGGGATACACCTCCCTCCACATCCCTTCCCCTCACCCACAAACAACCCCTTGTTTCCCTTCTGTTTTGACGACCCTATCGAACGGCTGTGGCAAAGCGGAGGCAGATCTCCAACACCTCCTCCTCAGGCATGTGGATAACAGAGACAGCAGCAGGGACAAGGCACAGCCTCCTCAGCTCCCGCGAGCAGCTCCTTATATCCACAGACATACAGATTTCAAGACACAAAGTAGTCCACAGTTTCTCTCACAAGGAGTTACAAAAGGCTGTTAAGTTACCAAACGTTCTCTTTCCCACTTATTTGGCAGTGGATACTTTAAATCCATGGTGCACTGTAGACTGCAGCTCTCTGAGGATGGGGTCATCTGCTTGCCCTACTGGGCACAGAGCCCAGCACAGCCATCCCAATCCCCTCCAGGCTCCTCTGCTCTAAAATAAAAAATTTTTTAAATGAAAAAGCACCTTATAAGTGAGAGGAATCACCAGCATCTTAAAGGCAAATTAAACAATCAGAGAGAGAAAAAGGGTTTGTAAGGGGGTTGGCTTAATCCATGCCAAGAGAAAAGGATGTTTGTTGCACATATAAAGTGAGTGGGAGCAAGACTTTCCAGCCTGACTGGTGAAGAGGTCTGTAAATCAAGACTGGAGCTTCTAGCCATGTATATGAATCAATTAAAGCACTCAATGAATCATTTATTTTCAACATAGGCAATCAACAACAATGGTTTGATGTTCAATTGATTTCTCATTTGTCTTGCTCCCCTGAGTAATGATGAACAACTCACCACTTACATGGTGCATGCCTCAACCCGACTGCTCCTGGAGCAGCTTCTTCTTCAAGGAATCACACCAGGCACCCGCTCCTACCTGCTGATATTTCATACCTCTTGGTCACTACCTGCTGATGCATTTGGCTCTACTTGTCTCACTCATCTCATCCCCTATTCTCTTCCCACGTGTCTTCTTCTCTCTCTCTTAAAAAACCCTAAAATATTAAATAGCAAAGCTTTGTTTCTAACATGTGGCAGTAGGGCCAGATTCTTCACCAGGAAGCATCAGCATTCTACTTCCCAAAAGCTCAGAATATAAAAAACTGCCAGAGAAGCAGCATGGTTCTGTGATATAAAACAGTCTAAAGAAAGGAGGGAGTCTTTAGTATATTTTCTATTCAATACCATATCCATACACATTTCCTTCATCCAAAGTGCCTTTATGTAAAGTGGGTTGTGTAGACCTGTACCTCATATTTTGGACGCCTCATGGTTCATTTCACTAGCTGGACCCAGGCACACACCAAAAGAAAGCCCTCAGTTCACACACTGGGCTAGGCTGGAGTCTCAAGTGATTAAGACCTCATCGGACAGCGAGGAGTCCTGCAGTCACACAGTTAACTTCAGGGTGTGCGATTCGCATGGCCCCACTTGGCTGTCCTGAAACAAGACAGCTGGGCTGAGGCTGTGGACTATTCCTAGCAGATACAAGGCACCCCTGGGATTGGGCCAAGAGGAGCACAAGCATAATCCTATTATGATGAATAAACTGATAAAAAACAGGAGAAAAAAAATATTGGGGCGCACTGAACTTTCTCATCCATGAAAACAAGGTGCCTGTACCCAGCTAGGAGAGCTAAGCACTGATTTGGGGGTACTGGGAATGAGTTTCCAGGGGGCTCCAAGGCCCCCACCACGCTCATCCATGCACTCCTCTGTGCAGAAAGCAGAAAGCAGAGGTGGGAGCCACGCTGCCTCCTATGTCCAGCAGGACTGCAGCCTCAGCTTGGTCACTACTGAATATCAGGGGTATATGACCTGTGCTTCACCTCTGTCTGCCTACAGTCAACCCGGGAGCATCCCCTCCCTAAAGTATTCGCTCCCCAACATGAGGTTCCTTTTCCTCTCCAGCAAGCCAGGCAACCGACCAAGAGATCTCACTTCTTTGTGCTTCCCCATCCCTATGTAGCCTTTCAAAAGTAATTTTTGGCCATATTTGTGCATAAAGCAGGCCTGAGAGAACTGCAGGATCATAAACAACTTGTTTCCTCTGTGCTCAGAACATTTCCAACCACTTTGGCTTTTCAGCCACTTCAGTGAAAAACATCTCAACCCCCCTCTTCCATTTATAGCCATGATTCAAATTCAAAGACTTTAGCTCCTTTGCCCACCTCCTCATCTCTAAAGCTTTCAGAGCGTAAGGGCCACCTTGGGGAACCAGCTGCTAGTGCTGCACTTCCAGCTCCTGTTGGGGTGAGACGTGGAAAACGATGACCACCCTGCACCCCTTCCCATGCACACGCACTCTAAGTTTTTAAAACAAGCTCAATAGAAAAAATCAGAATTTTCAAGATTACTCAACACACCGCACTGAAAGCTGTTGAGACACCTCTCCCAAAGAGCAAGCCCTGTGTCATTTGCTGCACTTGGGCAGCACCACGCACGCTGCGGTTATGACTCAAAAGAGCGAGCACAGCGGCTAAGGAAAGTCCTTTCAAAAGGCTCCAGATTCACCTCCGTGGAGCAGGCACGTTCAGAGTTCACCAAGCCTGAATTCGATGTTAGCTGCCTGACGTCATCATGATTGCAGCTCGCTTCCCTAAAACCCTGCAAGCCAGAACAGAGCTGGCATTCATGGAGGCCATTCAAAGCGTGCCCTTGGTGCTCCAGCTCTGGCTTGGGCCCTGCTCAGATGCACGCTTGCACTAGCAAAGTAGCTCTCCTGGGAAAGGTAAAGAGCCTTTTAGCTGATAGCTTCCATCTTACCTACAAAATCATTAGAGAGCTTCCCAGGTCATGCAGTGCGTCCCACAGGCTTCTTTGCTCTAGTTTAGCAGCTCATCCCTTTTACCAACTAAGCAACTAGGATGCTGTGAGATCAACAAATGTTGAAACCAGACTGTGATGCTGAATGGAAGAGGAAAACATACCAGGCCAATGTGCACAAGTATTTCAGGTGTGGTGCTTGATACCATTGGACCAAGCTGCTGCTGAGAACCACCACATTCATCCTCAGCTGAGATTTTCACAAGGTTATTCCATGACACAAGACAGCATCAGGCCTGGGGAAGGGAAAATTAATGGATGTGAGTAGGATGGCACTGTTAGATGGCCTACAGCAAGGAAGTCCCTTCTGGGATCATTTTCTTCAGGCTTATCAGTGCCTACCCCAATGATTTCATGATCTAACCTGCACTGTTACATGTGGTTAGCCACCAACATACACCCAACAGAGGCAAGGAATGGAAAGCAGCTGCCAAAATAATACTTTGGGGATTGTCAGCACTATCCAATTAGCACCAACACGTGTGGATGCCTTGCCCAGGAAGAGGGATGATGGCCAACACTCACAGTTCAAGGAGCAAATACGTGCAGAGTTGGTCCCTGCTGACCGCTCCTCTCTGCAGCCCGCTGGCTGCCCACAGCCCAGATGCATGTTTGGAGCCAGCAGATGTGGCACCTTGAAACCCCAGGGATCTCTGGGAATAAATTTCCTCCACTTTTTCCTGAGGTCTGAGCTCCAGCTGCCAGCAATAGAGGTAAGAAGTAGCTTTGAGCTGCTTCATTATCATAGATGCAAATTCTAACTTCATCAAATCCACCCCCCCAATCTTTCTTAAACAAAAAAAAAGAGCTGATCTTTAATTTTTGTAAAATTATCAGCCTTGTACAATTTCAAGAGGATTAAAAGAAAATCTACCAGTTTTCTGCACCAGTCTTGATTTTAGAAGTCCACACATTTAAAATAAATAACTACCACTTTTCATAGCATTTAAAGATTTGTCTTACAAGAAGGAGCACAGGGTTATTCTTTTTTATATTTGAAAACAGAAAAGACCACTTGATACCTGCTCACAAATTGGCAATCTCTTTGAAATAACGACAAATCCAAAGGAAATGGAAAATTTTCACATATTAGTTTCTTAGAAGAGGCGAAAGTACTTTATTTCAGCTGGAGAAGAACTTGAGTAAATCCTTCAGCTGGATTTGGCAAGTGAGTTTGAACTGGTATCGCTGTAACTCAGCTCCATGGGCTGGACACAGTGTGCAAAGATTACATCATCAGACTTCATGTTGTGATCACCTGGAATAGGCAATACCACTTGGAGAATCATAAAAGGAGAACAGTCAATGCAAAGAGAATTACTTAAAACAAAGGCCTTTGTAGACCCTGTGCCACGCCATTCCTCCTTGCCTTACATGATGAAAGCCATCTCAAATTAATTCTACGTATCTTGCAGTCTCTGCCTTCCTTCCCTGCAAGAAGGATCTTTGCCCTATTTGGTCCTGTAACACTGAATCATATGCCTGGTTAGGTCACCTGAAAGCTCTTCGCTGCGATGCCATTTTCCCTGGCTCCGGGAGCAGAAGTCCACGTGACTTTATCCTCATTCCCCTCAGCAGGCAATGAGATCATCCTTCTGGTGGCCCAGGAATTGTTGCATGTCTTCTCAGGCTGCAGTGATTCATGGGGAAGCTGCTGGAGGTGGCTTTGGTGGAGCATGGCACCCGTGACTCACCGCAGCGCTGGATAAACACCCGCGCTGGCAGGGCGCTGGCGCACGGCTCCGGGAGCAGGGCTGGTCCCGAACACCAATTGCAGAGTCCTTCCTCCCTCCTCCCCACTCCAGCTCCAGGGAGCACAACTCCCTTGGTTGCCATAGCACGGGATTCCACAATAACATCAATAAAGGAAAATGACCCGAGATGAGGCCACCTGTTTTATAGTCACCTCGAGGCACTGCAGCAGAGGTGTTGTGCTCAACTGAGAGACGTTTCACTTCCTTAGCACAGGGAACAGGAGCCATCAGGGAGCAGCACGGTTCACATCTGCTCAAAAAAGTAAAAAGGTTGGGGGAAAAAGGAAGAAGAAAAACAGAGTCCCCTCTTCTAAGATGCACCCTTAAAAGAGAGAAAATGATCAACACAGTCAAAAAATGTTCAACTGAGAAACAGGTGGCATAGCTGCCATTTAATCTGTAGCTTGAGGCTTCTTATCAGCTTTAGTGGAAGGGAAGGAGGGAAGGAAACCCAGGAGAAAAGGGGACAGAGTCAGAGTTCTCTTTTTAAAGGATGAGTCATTAGATGTTATCAGTGTCTCCTTAATTACAGAATGCTCAACACAGTCCCAAGGGGAAAGGAGAGAGGCTTACTGAAAAATACATATTCCTAGCTTAAGGGACAGGAGGATCAGGCCAAAGTCCTGCAGGCCGGCTGCAGAAGACAACAGAAGGGCGAGTCATAGGGTTTATCAGCATCCACATTGTCCCCATCAGGGAGAAAGGAACAGCAAATACAAGAAGTCTGGCCAAAGACAGCCCTGGTGATTTCCAGCACATAAGGGCTCTGTAACTGGCCAGATAGTGGATACCTGGTTAAAATAACCTTGCTTTCACTCCATGTCAAACTTAACTCTGCTGAACAGGTTTCTAAATTGTTACTGTGGGTCTTCCCGAGGTCAGCAGGCAGGCTGCACCCTGCCAGCCAGAGCCGCTATCCCATGGCAGCCTCCGGCTTCCTGTAGCTGAGGGGGCGCTGGCCAGAAGCCGAGAGCCAGTGCCTGTGAGCAGCAACAATGCCCCTGATGCCAAGAGCCACCATAGCCTGCTGAGAACAAGGGTCCCCCATCCCAGCTGGGCAGTGGGAGCACATAGGGACTCCATCTCCCTTGTGTTTCTGCACCCCACGCTGCCTCTGGAGCATGGGCTGGCTCCAGAGCCGCTGCGGATCTTCGCTGGGGGAAATCACAATTCCTTTCCTGCAAAGGCTTCATCCAAGAAGCAGAAATACGATAATAAGAGCTTGCCAGTTTGGCACACAGCATTGTAACAGATCCAGTTACCAGCAATTACTCCACCCCGATTAATTTGTGCTAGAAATCCTATGACAGTTTTAAACAGAGAGCATGATTATGTGTTCAAACTATTTACCAAAGGTTGGGGTGATTTCTCTGTCATTTAAAATGTTGTATATTAAGGCTGGACATTTTATTCAGAGATATTTACTGTACTTTAGATGAGCCTTATTCAGAGAAGTACTTTCATTAAACAAAAGGCTAAACTCAATTGTACAATGGACCTCTGTGATTAGTTCTGGACCCACATTGCCAATTCATGCTGAATTTTCAAGCTACACATTCTTGCAAATCTCTGCTTTATGGTCTTTTATAATATTGTTGGTTGCTTCTACAATTACAAAATGTCTCCTGCTGTATTTCCATATGCCCTTCTCCCATGGGTTGCTTATGCCACATTTCACATTATTTCAGATACTGTCTTTTTGGGGGGTCTGGGACACCACAGCCTCTGGGACCCCATGTGTCCAGGGGCCTCGCTCCCTCTGCTTGTTGCACAGATGAGGAGCAGCCCAAGATTTCAGGGTTATTCCTTAAATAAAGAGCTGCCCACTCATGGCCACTTGTCTTGACCTCTGTGCCATACCTTCAGCTGGCAATTCATCTGTAAATTGTCTTGCAGAGTCTGGTTTGTGGTTATATTGTTAAGGGGGTCCAAGTGGTCAGTGAAAATGCGTTGAACTCCTACTGCAAGGTACAGACAGGGCAGGCAGGGGTTAAGTTTTGGCTTGTGCAATTCACATTCTCCCTACAGTCGTCTCCTTTGCTGCCTTACTCGGGATGAGGTCCTTCAGAGCATGAACTCTGATCTGGGACCATCTCCACTGGGGTATGAACCAGTCTCATATATAGCAGAGGCCACTAAAAGCACTGTCAGTAGCTGCCACATGATCCAGACCACGCTCCATCCAGTCAAGTTGCAAGTCTCTGGCAACAGCATCAAATCCATCACAGCAACTTGGGCAGTATTTTGCACTGATGTAAAAATATTTTGCTGGATTTCTAGGCTTCCTGGTTAGCTGCTGTTTTACACACTTCATATGAGTACTTGCATTACTTGGGATGACCACAGCAGCTCTACAATAAGTGTGAGGGTGCTGGTTTCATTCATAAAGCCATGTTGCAAGAAAAGACAAACATCAGAAGTGTCACATTTGTCAGGAGACTTGCTGCTTAACTGTATATGCATAAAGAGGCATCCCACCCTGCAGGACACAAGTTAGTCATTGGGAATACTTACTGTAACTTACAACTCTACTTGTCCCTTCATTACTTTAAGAAGAGGGTAAGCAAACATCTGCCAGGAAGGGTTGAGCTGTTGTCACAGGGGTCTTTCCTCAGTTCCCCATGGATCAACTGTGGTGCTACCAGCACCTGTCCACATTCACCTGTGCTCAGGTTAAGAGTGCTGGACCGAGTCTCAGTGTGACTAGTGAACATCTCCCACCTCCCCTCCTGTTTCTTCACCCAAACAGCCAATGTCCACCCCTTCCCACAAACATTTGCAACTTTCAGTGTTCTCTTTTTCCGTCTGGTTTCTCTTATGCCACAAACTTCTTTCTTTCTTGCACTCAGTAGGCTCCCTGCTGTTTTTGAGTTTTCTCTCAAATTTCTTGCCCAGCTCCTGCCTTTACTTGCTTTACTGATTTCACATCACTATTAGCCACCTAAGGCAGGCTAGCACTAAAAATTGCAATATATTCCTTGAACTAGGTGACAAATAGTTTTCAAGCCATAGCCTACAAAAGACCAGCATTTTCCTTAGGGTTTTCCCATCTTCAGAACCCTCATTCCAGTAGCAAAATCATACGCCTCTCTCTTACAAGCACTTTGTGAGAGGAACAAGATCCTGTGGCCCTCAGCAAAGTGACCTATGTGTGAAGTTAGCTTTTCTTGGAGCAGGAGGCTGGGCTGGGCGACCTCTGCAGATGCCTTCTTAGCTCAGTTATTCAATTGCTTCGGCTATATCCTCCTGGGAGGAAAGCATCTTAAACAAGAGTCTGTTCTTTTTTAGAAAGAACACATGTGAGCATCAAGTACATACAGCAATATGTGCTCATTGTATGAATACACTATGCATGTGTTCCAAGTGCTCTCCCTTTCATGCAGAGATTAGTCACTTTCAGCAGAAGGAAAATTTAGTATATATTCCTCAAGAGCCATCCTTGGGCTTTCATGTGCTATCTCTTGTAAAAAGGTTGTTGTCCTTACCCTATCAGAGAAACCCAAAATATACTGGAGCCTTAATCCATACTATGAAAAGCTATGTGCAAATTTAAGAACAGTAACATAACAGTGACAATTCTTTTGCTCTGGTGCACAGGGAAGCAGCACCGAACTGACGGGCACCAAAGTATTTGCTTGTGGTACCAAGACTATGGGTGGGGTTAGAAATCGCTTCACCAAATGGCTTTTGAAGCTGTCGTCGACAGTCTTTCATTAGGGCTTTTTAGACACCGCAAAGCTAAATTAGTCACACCTTTATTTGAACAGACTTTCCTCACCCACCTCTGCAAAATCACCTCATGTGCTCAGATTCTCAGCTCCCCCATAAGCTGCTCGGCGTAGGGGGTGGGCAGCGTCCATATGGAAAAGAGGCAAAGATGCACTTCTCAGTGATAGCCTCCCCCAGCTGCTCGCTTGCAGTGACAAGGCAAAGCTGCAAAATACAGGCGTGCAAGCTGTAAAAGCCCGAGTTCATTTTGTTGTTCTATTCCCACACCTCTCTGGAAGCTGGCAGCAAAAAGTCTCAGTTTGCAGATTTTGCAGACAGACTTTTGGGGAGGACTCTCATTGGCAGAAAGAAGAAAGCAAGCGATGGAGCAAAACAGCCACTGGAACCAAGAAATGGAGAGAAAGCAGGATGAAGCAAACGGAAGAATACAGAAAGCCTGCCACGTGAAAATAAGATCAAGAGAGGGATGAGTTATTAGTGGATGATGGAAAATTTAAGAGGAAGATGGAAGATTATAATAGAGGAAACAGGAGTGGGAGGAAGCAGTGATGGGACATATAGGGGCAAATACAGCTGTAAAAGGGTGGGGAAAAATCAAAACCACATTTACACCCATTTTTCTTCCTAACAACAGGGATTAAAGATTTGCATAGGGAATACGTCTGAATCTGTTTAAAAAACTGTGAGAAACACTGGAAACCAAAACACAAAGTTAGCAACGTGTCCTATTTTCAGCCCCAGCACTCAAGCGACTACAGCAGTTCTTAGGCAATTGCTTTCTGCAGTTGATTCAGTGGAGTCAGGCATAGGGGAGTCCCAATTTCTCCTGGAGATTGTCATTTAAACCCAGAGCTGTCAGAAATAGCAGACAGAAAGGGACTTGTGGGTTTTGAACACTTGTCTACAGTTGTGCCTATTCATTTGCTGTTACTTTTTTCCTTATGCGCTTTGCCTAGGAAGCATATCAGTTACTGGGATTCAGTAATTCGTAACCCCAGTTGTTCACATACCCATTTTAGAAATATATTCAGTTCCTTCCCACAACTTGTGCTAGCCCGCCTGAAAGGTGTAAAATCTTACTCTTTTGAAGAAATTATCAAAAGTGCACAGAGAATCTATCGAGCTGTTTCCCCAAATCTACAGAAAAGGACTGAGAGGAGCAAGCACCAGGGAAGTGAAGGAGATAGTAGGTTTGCATCCCTCAGCCCTGCTTTATTGCTCTCTGTTGAAGATTACCTTTTTACTTCTAATGACAATGCAACAGTAATGGGAAATAAAATTAATTGCAAACAATTATTTAGAAGTGGAATCAAACATTTTCTAGTCAGCTTCATTTGGGTGCCCAAATGAACGTTGTCTGGGTTCAGTTGCTAGGGTTTGTTTTTAGAGCAAGAGGAAGCAGTCACTGGGATGTGCTCTGGAGATAAACAGTTCTTCCTTTTATGCCTGTTTTGATCACTTTAGCCACTGAAAATATCTGCTACCCCTGTGCAGCAGAGAGTTATTTGAAGCTAACAGCTCTATTTACGAGTCAAAGTCCTATTGTTTAAAAAAGAGAAAAACCAAAGTAGGTAGAGTTCTATCTTTGCTTCACTTGACCCACGAGGAAGTATCAAAGGCTTTTTTTTCTCTCCTCTTCCCAATAAATAAGGATAGAATAGGACAAAAAAAGGACTTATTGTTCAGACCTGATCAAAAGGAGAAGAGGCACATCTCTGTTCAAAGGGAGTCTGTCTGCTTCAGATGGTGTGAATGGTCTCAGAAATGCCTGTAACTCTCTTCCCTCCATGCAGACAAGGCCACCTTTGCTGAGCACTGGATCAGCCACAGCCAGCCTCACCCTAAACACCACCACGACAGTCAACATGCTCATATCCCCAGTGCTTCAATGCTAAAAAGACATCAGCAGCTGAAGATTGAGGATTTTTCTTTTTTTTTTTTTATCAGAGCAGGTTGCCAGCTAAGGCCTAACCTGCCTTCAGCCTGAAAAAACACAGAAACCAAGGCAAGGAGCAACAAGTGGCTGGAAACAATTTTCTCTGAGTGCAAGTAGCTGATGCTGGTGGTGCCAATCACACACCTTGCAGCGAGAACCTTCACATATCCTTTGCCTCAGTGTCACTTGCTTTTAGAGTTGCAAGGATATTTGCTCGGCTGCCAGTTTCACAGCATACAAGATTTCCAGAATGCATCTTTCAACCAGGAGAACATGACAGAGTTTTTAGTATCAGCTTACAAGTAATAAAAAAGTAACGTATTTTTGGCTATTTAGATAGTGACGTGGCTAAAACAAACTCCTTTGTTTCCAGCAGCTGTTAACAATACCTGTAGGGAGCTGTTCCCAAGGCAGTTATCTCTGGCACTGGCGGCAGTAGGATGTAAACAGCATGTATCAAGTTAATGGAAAACATTGTGCAGCCAAATCTGAAAGGAGCTGTGTTTAGCTGGGCCTCTCTCACAGGGATTACGTTCTCACATGCAGCAGCGGGCAGGCCTTCCCGGGGCGGGCGGCCGGGGCTCTGGGCAGTGCTGCTGGAGCCCGGGAGGGTGTGCAATTACAGCCCCGGTGCGGGAGCTCGGGGTCGGCGCCCAGGGAACGCGCCACACGCCTCCAGCACGGAGCTGGCTCGGGAATGGTTAGGCCGGAGCCAGCGTTTGGCTGTCTGCATCCATCCACACAGACGGACCCTAAGATTAGAAAGATACGGATGGGTTATTTTGAATGACATAGTCCGGGCTTGTACACTGTGGGAGGTGTGATGGGAACCCTTTCTGACTTTCTTGATAATTTAATGAGCTGTTGTAATGAGGGATGCACCGAGCCCCTCATTTGTATGCAGTTCCCACATGAGATGTGAATATTAAATTCCTCTAAGTATGAATCAGCACCTCCTACTCCCACAGCTTCCCTCTATCTTTCAATCTTCACCAGCTCCACTGCTCCAGATTCCCCTCATGGTCGGTCTCCTGGACTCCCCCACTTCACTGCCACCTCTGTAGCCACCAAGGGAGATTGATGCACCCCCAGTCACAGCCAGAAGCATCAGCCATTCAGCAGAACAAAGCCGGAGAAAAGACCTCGGTTCTTTCTTGAAAACCAACTGCCACCAGGCTAGTGTCATGGCCTGCCAGTGTTTGGGAAAATTGTATGACATGGGAAATTTAACCTACAGGGCATCGCTGTCTCTGACAGCTGGTAGTTTAAATAATGAATTGGTAATTATAAACCCTTTTGACATAAAAATGAAGTTTAAAAAAACATAAGCTTTTGAGACACACCTTTTGATGGTGAAGGGCTTTCCCACGTAAATTCCACCAGCAGCCATCACTCAGCACTGGCAGACAGCAGGTGCTTGCACTCCAAACGGGAGAGACACTCACCAAACTAGAAAAGTCAGGGGCTAAACAAGTTTGCAAAAAGCAGCAATTCCAGTCCAGAAATCATTTCCATAGCAGAGAAGAGGAAGTGCTCCCTGAGGACAAGGAGGCTGGCTGGATTTCACTTTTTTTCTGCTGAATAGATGTTCTTTTGTACGCAATAAAGAAGGAAAAATAATGGGAGAATGGGACAAAATTGAAAAATTCACAATTGCAGTGCAAAAGTCACCACCTGCTCCTACAAAACAGGCCATTCTGTATTTCCACAGTCCTGGGAGTTGTAGACCAGAGTTTCTCAATAAAGTGTGCTAAGCTCAAAGGCATGAAGACAGCGACAGATCCAGACTTGTTAGTGCCATGAACATTTGTCTTGGCCACAACATACACTGTGTACACAAAGTGCTGCATCTACCATCTAATGCCTTCCATGATGTACCCAAACCTGTGCAGGAAGTCCCACCTCAGAAATGTTCAGAAACTGAAGTTCAGTTGCATGGCTTAGTATAAAATCAAACCTAGGATTTTAAACACAGCGATTTCTGCTGTAAAGTCCCTCCCACAGTCACCTACACCCAGACTCAGCTGCTTGAGATCTCCAGGACCAAAGCCAAGAGCGTAACAGGAAGGAGAAAGTACAAACCTCATACCCAGTAAATGGGAACTTTATTAAACTACCGAGTTACTCCGAAATGTATAAATGTTCCATTAAATACAGTCAGTTTTCTTTTACACAGATTTATAGAAATTTATTTACATGTTCCAAACACATTTAAATTATTTTTCAAGCTTGCTACCAATAAAATTTGTTGGTTTCTTTTTAAAAAAAGGAAAAAAGTCAATCATCTGCTCTTGCAGATGTGCATACATCCACACAGATAGATACAAATAAGAAGGGAGATGCTTTTGTATCTAACCCACAAGGGAGGCAGTATCCAAAAAGCTTATGGCGTTTCAAGCAAAATATTTGCCCTTGCAGAAAAGTGGGCTATATAAATTCTCCCTGTGGGACAGACTCAAACATGAGGCCCTATGCAATACTTTGTGGTGTTTAGGTATGATGTCTGCATCAAGATTTGCTGGTATGTGGGAGGAGCTAAAGGCCCCTTGCCAACTTCAAACCTCAAAGTTAGCTGTCCCTGATACCAGCCTGTGAGAAGCATGTGAGCAATTAAATGGCTCATTCTCACTGAATTATTCTCTCCCACCACTGAGGGATAGAGCAGACAAACAGATCTGTCACCAGTAAGTTGATGCCACTTGTCCGAAGAGATTTTCCTTTTATTTTTTATTTTATTCTTAAATGAGGCTTCATTCATAAGTGAATAAAAGGCAACTCTTTAAATAAGATGCTTAGGAGAACAGCAGTTTCCCCACCTAAATACATTTCTTTTGGGAAAATGCACAGCATGCTGAATGAGTTTTCCCTCATTCTCTTTATCTTATTCTGACAGAAGTTAAAACTTGAATCTGCAGGAAAAAAGAGATGGTTTTATTTTGCAAAAATCTTATCAAATGCTAGTTTAATTCCTTTAGAGTCTTTAAACATTAAAAACCACATTTGAAGCAACCAAAGAAATCTACAAAAACATTGTCATGCTTAAGCTCTGTATTTCATGCTAAATATTCTTGTTGACAAGGAAAGGGAGTGGAGGAGGAGGAGGAGGCAGGGAAACTAATGGCTCAATCAGAGCCATTGCAACATTCAAGTAATTTGGTAGTATACAAACCAGTGGAAACATGGAATGGTACGAAAGTGCTCAGCACTACACTGCAGCCTTCAAGACCTGAACTGCAAACATCCTGATATGTATCATAAATATATGGCACTTCTGTATGACCAAAAGCTGGCAAGTTTGCTTGTGATCGAAACAATTCAGGAGTAGTCGTCATCCCAATGGCCGTTCCAACAGGCACAGCCCCCAGCTGTGCTATTCAATGCAGCACCAGCCATATCTACTTGTGCATGCAAGACAATGCTGCCACATTCTTGGAGAACAGGCCTCCTGCCCAGCAGAAAGCCTTCTCCAGACACACATACACATCCATAAAACATGCTAAAAATTCTTCAGTGAGGTTAAAGACAGCCACAAACAGTAAATGTCTTGTTTTACAATTTTTTGGCCAGCAGTTCCCAGTCTGTCCGATTGCCAGCAATGGACTTTGCAACAGGCAAAAAGAGCTCCTGAATCCAAGGATTTGAAAGCAAGGGAAAGCACAATCACCCAAGTTCATTTTCAGTACAGTTCCACAGGATTCATTTTGACATCAAATAAGAAACCAACAAGCACAAAGGCTTGAGTCTTAGGAAGAAACTTATGTACACAAAAAAACTGGCCTTTATCCATGTTTTCTGTCACAAAGTATTTCATCTTGTAGTTAAACTTCTTAAAACTTTTTGGCTTTTGGTGACTTTTTATATCACAAATGCAAAGATTTGCTGTTCTGCTCACATTCCATCACAGTAGCTTTAAATACATTCAAATTCATACAAAAGGATTTAGACCAGAACACAACTACTTGCCCTTTTCCAACAGTGTGCCGTACTTTAATGAGCACGTGATGCCATGTAACGGCAAGGTTACTGTTGTAAGGAATTTCACTACACAAGACATCCAGTGCTTGGACAAGTGTTCACATTCCAAGGTTAAAAAAGCCCTCTCCCTTATTTCAACAATGGCTTCAGTATTTTACCAATTGTGGTTCGGTTTGCATCTTTCAGTTTAAGAGATGCCTTTTCCACCGTTCCCTGTTCCTTTGGTGCAGGCTCTGCCTTAGTGCTGATAGCTTCTCCCTGCAGGATGCTTCTTCCAACCACTCTGGCACTACTTGCTCTCTTTAAGGTACTCACACTGTTCTCCTTTGGATTTGGATCATCAGAGGTCACTGCTGGCTTCACTTTAGGCAGCCTTTGTGACACAGACCTTGTGATGGGTGGAGGTCTGGATGAGGTGGACAGATCCACTTTTGCACGCTTTGAAGAAGAGGCCACTGTATTCCTCGCAAAGTTTGGGACAGCAGATGGTGCTTTGGGAATACTGACTGTGGCAACCTTGGTGTCATCTGTAGGGGTCTGGGGTTTTACACTGGAGCGACACATCTTTGTTTCGTCTGTCTTTGATTTGACATTACTCCTAATGGGTTTAGAGCTTGGCTTCTTGAGAGAGACTCTGTCCCTCTCAAAATGAGCACTGCTTGAGGTGACAGTGCCCCTTCGTAACTTTGGCTCTTCTACTGACATGCTGTGCCTGTAAGGACTTCTTGGCAGTGTGTCTGTTGTGCCTCGGACAGAGCTGCGATGAGACAGCCGACTTTCCACAGTACTGGTTTCACGGAGGGCTGGCTTGGCTTCCGGCTTTTTCACGGTGCTTGGTGCCCTGTTTGACCGAGAAATCGGCACCACTTTCCTCATACTTTCATTCTCAGAGGCATTCAAAGTTCTGACAGGTCTGGAAGGAGCTGTGTGGCTAGGGCGAGTGCCACTGGGTTTTGAGAAGCTTGGAGATCTATCTTTTAGAGAGTTTCTCTTTGGTCCTGCTGGATCTTTATTTTTTATGGGTTTTTCTTTAGCAAGGGTTTGCTTGCTATTAGGATCATCCTTATCATTTGCAGAAGTGTGAGGAGACAGATCCTTCTCAGAGGTGGAATTCAGGTTTGAGAAGAAAGATCTAGCCCTGTGTTGAGCATCATTACCAGAAGAGCATGCTTTGCCAGCCTCACCTCTTATTTCATTGCCTGCCAATTTAAAATCATTTCCCTCCTCTGAGTCCAATGTCAAAGAACAATCAGTCGTGGTATCTGACATGTAGCACACTGGCCCATCTTCCCTACTTCCTGAAACACTTGTATCCATAGTATCCATAGGGCTGCTGCTGCTGGCCTCTAAAGCTTCATTCTTGCAACGCACTGCCTTGGCTTGATGGTCATGGGCTTCTCTGGAACTTCTGCAAGCTGGAGGCAGGTCGTCATCAGCAGTGCTCAGAGAATGAAAACTTAGGTCATCTAGAGTCTCCAAGTCTGTCCCACCAGCATCTTCTAAATATATTAAAGGTGCATCCTCTGCAGGCTTTGCTCCTTGAATGTCAAACTTACGTAATCCTTTAACAAGTTCACGCTCCTCAATTGCAAGGGCCAGTGCATTTATATCTGTGGACTCCTCGCAGGACACGTTGGCAGTGTGCAAGCTGTAGTCAGTGCTCCTGTGTGAGTAATGGGCACCAGGACCAGCTGAGCCACTGAAGTGACTGGGCTGGGCTGGAGGCACCTGCAGTGGGCCACCACTTTTCACTTCCATTTCAGACTGTTGGTGTAAGTGCAAGGTATTTAAGTTGAGATCTTTTGTTTCTTTGGACTCAGTCCAGGCTACGTTTGGTCTTGCTTGTCGGGTGTTTGCACGGGGAAGGCTGTTAAACTTGTTTGGATCCTCATCTTTTGAGATTTCCAGGAAACTCTGCAACTCTCTGTCTGCAGTAATCCCCAAAGAAAGTCGAGAGCGTCTAGAATTTGTGTTTCTGTACAAAGGGCTTTGAGGTCTCTGCTGCAAGAAGGGAAGAAATTCTTCAAGTCCTTTTTTAGCCAACATCTCTACATCATTTTCACTGCTGCTCCGCCCAAAGCTCCCAAGCTCTCCAGCTGCCCAGGATCGACGCTTCTCCTCCAGCTCCTTTCGCCTTTGCAGACTATGAAGTTCCTGGATCTCTCGCTCCCTATTTTCCTGAAGGGGGAAAATCACAAATACATGTCTCAGAAGACAGTGTCCTATGCAGGAGAACAAGACACACTCCTTTCTGTCTCCCTTTATTTCTTCCCAACAAAGTTAGCTCCTACTGCTGTCACCCACTCCTAGCCAGGCACACATGAAATCACCATGGCAACCACAGCCTGCAACCATTAGGGTTATGGAGAGCAGCTCCCTGCATAACTAATGATGACAACACATCCATCTGGTCAGAGTAAGCAAAAAAAACCGCACCAGTCCCTGCAAAGACCAACAACATGACCCATCAAACCAAGTAGATGCCAGGTCACAGAATCCCAGAATACGCCGAATTGGAAGGATCATCAAGTCCAACTCCTGGCCCAGCACAGGACACCCCAAGAGTCACATCATGTTCCTGAGAGCATTGTCCAAATGCTTCATGCAATCTGTCAGGCTTGGTGCTGTGACCACTTTCCTGGGATCACCGTTCCAGTGACCAACCACCCTTTGGTCCAGCCAAAGAGCTCCTGACATAAGAAGGAGAATTTCAAGTCCTCACTAGGTTTAAAGCTGGCAGTTTTACCAGGTGAGTAAACCTCTATCTAATCATTACATTCATATTTTAAGACAAACTTGTCTGACAAGCACACAGCCAACATGGTCCTTCCATCCTACTTTACTACAATTCCAGATGTTCCTCAGCAAATCCAATTTCTACACAGTGCTACTTCCCTCTAACATTACAGATGGAAAGTTTTGCAGAAAGGCATTGCTTAATTGCATATGAAAGCAAAGACAAAAGTTAACACACAACAGTTAGACATCAACTGACACCACTCAGGGACCCTTAATCAATTCCTCACTCCAATTTTCGATCTGGTATTCGCTGTTGGTTTCAAAAACTGGCAACTGTTGCAGAGAGGTTGCCCACAGTAGGATGGACATTTTGGCAGCCAAGGTGAGAGATTTTGGTTCAGAAAGCCATGGAAGAGAAAGTTTGAATTTGAAAGACAACACAACACCTTTTTACTAAAATAATTAGCAGTGATTTACTGTGAATATCAGCATTTTAACTGTTACCTCTAGGCTTCAGATCTAATCTAGCTCTACCTTTCTGGATTACTTTCTGAAATTAAGAACCTGGCTTGCTGCAGCCAGGACAGCACTAGCAAAAAGAAGAAGGCGGAGGCTAGTCTTGACAGAGGATTCAAAGATTACATGCTTTTCCAGCATGTTGTTCAATCTGTTCTAATCAATGACACACTGTTTAAAAAAAATCACACCTCTATTTGTCTAAAGCAATGTGTAGTTTCATCTTCCTGTTGTTGTGACAACAGAAGAGCTGCACAACTAGAAAAAGTCGCCTGAAAGCTTTCAGTAAACAAAAGCCTAATGCTTTGTGATGAATGGATTAATCTGCACCTCTTAAAGTGGATTTGAGACTACACTGGGCTCTGAAACATAAGATGCATTAGAGACCTAAGAAACCTGAACAGAAAAAGAAAAAACTTGCATTTCAGGAAAAATGTCTGTGGCAGGGAGATTTCTTTCACAGGTATGGAATTACAGAATGAGTTCTTGCCAAATGCTAAAGCTCAACTTTAAATATCCCATTGTGAAGAGAAATGGTTAAAAACAGTTGCAGGTATTGTTAGCATATTCTGTATTAGAAAAAGAATACTTTAACCTTACCTAGAACATGTTTTAGGAGATTTTATTAAAATGAAAAATCTATTTTCAGCACATACAGACATGTTAAAAAATTGCAAAAAATGTTTAAACATTTGAAATATGTGCACATAGCCATTGTGCTTACAAGTCATCTCTTTAGACTGCTGGTTATGCTGTCCACACAGCACATTGATTTGTCAGAACTGCCATCTTTATTCTAAATTGTTCTCTTAATTTTGTAGGAACAATGGTTAATCCAGTTAGTAAGCAAATCTTCTCAAAATTTGCAAGCAAGAGTCTAATTTGTCATTTTTTAGAGTGTAGCTGCTTACTACAGAGAGAGGACCTCAAAAGTTGTGGCAATCCAACAACCACTTGTGATGTGTGACTATGAATGAAATCCCCAATCCCAAATATTTGAACATATATGCATGAAGCCACCTCTTGCTAAACTGACTGGAACAGGCATCACCATCTGGCTTTATACATTTGTGCCATGTGCACCCACATGTAACTACGTGATGTCCTGGGTGGTAAAGGTTAGGTAAGCTAATGGTACAACAGGCACATCAGCTGAACATCCTGTCGGCTTCCTACAAATTGAGATTGAATCAAAGCTTTTATACAAAGAGCTGCCAAATGCAGATCATGTAAGGGCGTGGATCCAACTAATTCATGCTATTTATAAAGCCCTAATACTTGCAACAATAGACAGACTTTACTGAACCAAACTGTAACCAATGCCAGTACCGATCCTCCATCTTAGCATACTTCTTGAGTTATTTAGGACCAAGGCAGGGTACTTCATGACTGAATGCTCACACTGGAGATAAGGTATCTTGGCGCCATAGGCCTGTTTCACTTCTTAAGTTTTAACCCACAAAAACCATTTGAAAAGACAAAGTAGAACACACAGCCCTTACTTTACTTGGCAAAGTGCATCTAGTCATGTAAAGGAGGCAGTGGAGAGCCCGAGCTAGCACAGATTCAGGCCACTATGCCCATGGAAGGGGTTGGTTATGGCCACACCACAAGGCCTTTCCAGCGATCCAACACTACCGGTCCAAGGCCTGAACAGCGAGCACCTAGCCAGGAAGTCTGTGCAATCTGTCTCAGAGCTCAGCTTAGCAATCAACCTCCTCACCAAAAGAGGAGCAAGGGGCCCACTTACAAGCAGGCCAATGGACAACCCTGACGTATCATCCCGGATAAAACAGAAGACGCAGAGCAGTGGGGCTGCTCACCGAGCTGGGCACCATCTCCCACCTGGCTTCTGGCAAGGAATGCTTACAGGAGTGCAGTGTTCTCTAGCCATTCGAGCCAATATATCAAATACCACAAGATGTAAAATGTCCCTTAAGCAGAAAAAACAACTTAATCCATGTGAGCCAATATCAATTTCAAAAGTGTGACAATCTCAGTCAGCACTCTTACCTTAACAGCCGTGTTGAATCTTATGCAGAAGTCCCTAAATATCTGGAAACATTCATCCAACTTCATAGTTTCTTTGTCTTCACAGAAGAAGTCAATGAGAGCATTTCCCTCCTTTTGCAATTCTCGTTTCTGGTGTTCAAGCTCCTTTAGATGTCGTACAGCAAACTGTAGCAAAAACCATATACAGCATGAACCAGACAGAAAATTAAAGCCACAACAGGTCACGTATATATTAGGAACTTATGGAATTCATGTTCCAACCTAGAAGTTGTTACAGAGCCCAGGAAATTAACATTTTGAAGGAGAACTCCTACTAACAAAAGGAAGTATGCAATTTCAGCAAACTGAGTAAAGAAGGTCAGGAAAAATGGATCACTCAAAATGTAAATTCTAGTGACTAGGATACAAACCAGGAAAAAGTTCAAAAGCCCTTGAACAAGCTTAGAACTTAAATTTTTAGATGAGTAAGATCAAAGACTGTACTAGAACACCGACAGACCACCTGGGAGGCTCTTAAAAGCTCCTCATTCCTTATTTTTCCATTTCCCCTTCAACTAAGCATAAAGGATTAACTCCTCCTCCCCACTTTTCCAAAAACACAAGTGAATGGATTCATGGATATACGTCACAAAATCAGTTCCTTCCTAAGGTGACCGTAGACCACAATAAAAAAGGTTTTCATGCCCAAAAGGTAAGGAACCACTGAAAATATGTATATTTTAAGACATCCAGAAAATGTTCCCATGAAGTAGCACTTTGAATCCTAAGTGTAAAGCTATACAGACAGGATGGGAATAGACCAGAGGAAAAAGATTCAGGAGGAAAAGAATAAGGCTGTGATTAGAGTTTGAGCAGCAAAACTGCTTAAAACACTTTGATCAGGTGCCCCTGACTGGTCTATCTGCATCTCCAGCTATTCACTTCTATTCTTGCACAATCCCACATCTGAGACCACCTGTAGGTCAAAATAACCTGAGGAGAAAAGTTAATTTTTCAGACAAATCTGTTCTCTAACTCATGATCACCTATATATTTTTGATAATGTAGCACTGGAGAGGGAAAATGCATCTGGAGGCACTGGTGACCACTTAATCCAACCCTGCTTTCAGGAAGTTACTTGGAAAATTATACCAGTAGGATAGGAACAAATATGACTTGCTAATCTTAAGAAAAAAAAGAAAAAAAGGCCCACAATAAAAAGGCCCACTGAAGATAAACTGGACAATTGCTAAAATCATACATTGGAAAGTATTTCCTCCTACATATTTCAGGAATTTATTCAAGAGGGTGAGATAATCAAAGCTGACTTTTATATCAGCTTGGTTATCACCTGTAATTTAGAAACAAAAACCGGAAGTGTTTATGCAAGGTATGCATTTGTAAAATTTTTTTTTCCCAACATTTCTCTTGGAATGTGGCCTAAACAAGGTTGTAGTGTTACATAAAACCAGCTATTAAATTTTTAAAAATCCCAAACATGTTAAAACATAACATTAAAGAGTCTGGGTGCAATGGATAAAAGCCAACAATTCAGAGTGAATGAGGACAGGTATTTCAATCTTAACTTGCCCCTTTCTTCATCAGCTTTTCATCTCCTGAAAAACTACAGGAACTATTAAGTACATTTGCAAGTTGAAAATTAGGGCGCGTTAAGTTCCAGATCAACACCTGCCTTCTTACTTTTAATAATTACCTATAGCATGAAACAGAAAAATCATTTAATTGGAGTATAATATGTATTTCTCCAGGCATCACCACGTACTCAGAAAATACCAAGAACTCTGCTTCAAAGTTAAGTGCTATATACATTAAGGCCTGTAAAGTCACTGCAGTACTTTTGAAAAAAAAAAAAAAAAGAGAGAGAACCCACACGGAAATAATGGTATGGCTCAGAATAAGACACTCTGTGCTAAGGGTAAATTAGTAGAGAAAACAGTCCCTTAACCTTCCGACTTCTAACAATATCTCTCCAGTCACCCAGCAACCAAGATTCACATGAACAGCACAGCCTCAGCTAAAACTGATGTGCTCCAGTATAACATAAGATGCAGACACTATATTTTGGGCAGCTGCAAAGTACAAAACCGGTGACCACTCCAAATTGTCTTATACTTTAACTACTGATCTTCATCAGTAATTTCGCACGCATTAAACACGCTCACCTAACAAGCCTTGGGCAGTGTATGCTCAATACCCCTCCCTGTAAAAACACAGTCCTTCCAACACTCTTGACAAACAGCATGAGGTTGGAACACCTTTGTACAACTGACAAGGTAGGCATATTAAACCAATGCTTCTGTTTATTAACATGTCCACACAAATTACATTCAGCTGAGGAATGCTCCTGTATTCAAGCAACAGTAACACATTAACACGGATATCCTACAAACCTGGAGAAAGCTTTCCATCTGGTGAAAGAGTTTTGGGTCTCGTCGGATGCTGTCTTTAACAGATTTTACCTTCAAAGACAGCGAGTGGAGCTCTGCTTCTACATTATCAATGGATAACCTAAAAACAGCATATACAGAGAAAGTTTATCAAAGGAGAAGGAGTGGCCCACAGGTTAGCCAAAAAATGCTGCAAAAGTGGATGTTTTACATGAGGTAAAACAGCAAACTGGCTATCAAACAAGACCTGCCTGTTCAGGATATCTTTCCAGAGTAGACACTGAAAGTTAGGAGAGAGATAAGCACATTTCTTCTTATTCGCAACCTGAAAAGATTCCCATGGGGTGTGGTTCCATGATTAACTCCAGCCAGTCCTTCCCACCCTTACCATGAGAAAGGTTAAGGCTGCCCTGCCTCTGACCAGGTGTTCCTTTTCTCTCCCTGGTGCCTGTGCTACCACTCATTTTCCAGATGATTTGCCTGCCATATCTGTGAACTGAAAATTAACCTAGGAAAAGGAAAAAGCCAGTTTGCTTCCAGATGGATCCTTTGCTTGATCCAACTGATTACAAGACTGTTTAAGTGCAGAAGCTATCACAAAAAGAGGGCCATAAGAGACAGACAGCCAGGACCACCCATTCTGGCAGCAGCATTTGGCATCACGAAATCACGTTACACCCTTGTAAGCAGTCACAGCAATGCAGCCTACACAGTCTCAACCCAGCAGTTACAGCACTTCATCCTTCTACTACTTACCAGCAGCAGAGCTGTGAAGAGGGAACTCAGGAATCGAATATCACAGGAAAGAGCTCTGATCTGATGTAATCTAAGCGTTCTCCTGGGAGACCCACGTTCCATACAACTGCAGTTCCCACCTAAACCTCTAAGTCACTTCAAGGGTAAATGCTTCTAAATCTATGGCATTTCCTTCCCAAGAGAACCAAGCTCTGCCTAGGAACTGAAGCACTACAGTTTCCCAAATGAGAAGAACTAACAACTGTACACATGCTCCTAACTAAGGTTGTGTCACCAGCAGCATGACTTTCCAACAGCAAAGCCAAAGAACTTGTGGCAGACTGACTGAAATGCACATGGCAGCGGATGGTCACAGCATGCATCAGTTTGTCAGTGCACACCCAAGTGAACATAATGTGTGCTGGTTTTTCTCTGCGTGCTTCATCTGCTAAGGTTAGTTCCCTGTTCTGGACAGATCACGGGTGTTTTAGCAACTAAGAAAAGCAGTAGAAAACACAGGCTACATTTTTCTGCCTGTGAAGGGGGAAGAGGATGGCCTACAAGTAAATAAGATAACAAAAAATAAAGAACATAATGGCAGTTGTTTTAACATGCTCTAATTGGGACGATTTATGAGCAACTTGTACGTGACAGTTCTCTCTGAAGATCTTCCTCATGGCCAATGGTGAGGCACGTATTTAATTTTGTTTCACTTTCCTGTACAGAGAGCATTCCCTGAACAGACTTCAGCATGAGTTACAAGAGAAGATTTTCAGTGTTAACAAATGTGATCAAAGAACGCAGTGGTTAGAAAATAAATATCACCAAATTTGGGATTCTGCCTGTTCCTCTCCTGTTTGCCAGGGGGCTTGATGCTGAGGAAAGCTACATTCCCCAGCAGGCCACATGGCAAAGTGCCAAAAAGGTGTGTGGGTTGGATGGCAGAGAGCCACACAGGTGGTCCCTCAAAAATTTTCTGATTAACTCCATGGCCACTCCTTTCCTCAGAAGATTTCAGTCTTTTGCAGACTTTACTTAACCCTCCACCAGATCTAAGAGACTGGATCTCTACTTTGCAGCTGGGAAAGGAATGTAAATAGATTGCTCAAAGCTCAAGAGTAAGGAAGCAGCAAAACTGGGAACAGAACTTCAGCATTGCTAGCTTTCAGGTTTCAGATTTAGATCACACTGTCTCACAAAACTACAGTTATCGAGGTACAAATCAGGTTCAGTTTAAAATTACGCAACTTGAAACTTTAAGCTGAAAAACTGCAGACCCACAAACTCATTAGATTTTTCCATCCAAGACAGCAATGGAGAAGCAAACGAAACCTCAAGAAGGATCTAAGAGAAGACAGGGCCAGCACCTGTACTTGGTGCCAGATTTGGAAAAGTACTGCAGCCTGCTCAGAGACTGATGAAAATTGGTTTAGGGACAAATGGTAACATGCTTTTAGTTCAATCGCTTAAAAATAATGAACAAGCACATGTATTTGACAGAGACAGAATTACCAAAAACCCCTTACACCTGAAGGCACATTGCAGGCATACTTCTGCTAGCAAATGCAAATGAAGACCTCAAAGCTACAGTAAACATTTGTAAAGATCTGTTTTTGTGCCAAGACTTCCCTGAATAAGCCTCACTGCTTCACAAGTAAGAAAATTCCAAGTCACAGTCTAACCGTAAGTTCTCAGTTTTCTTTTAACTCACCTGGCGGCATCATGAACACTCCTAATTTTTTCTGAAAAGTTGAGGAGAGCAGCATCTTTCTTTTGGGCTTCCTGAAATAAACAGAACAAAACCAAAACACACACAATCCATTAACATTCCATCACCATGCCAAAGTCCCTACATCTGGCAGTTCTAAGGCTTCTGGGAGGGCACTAAAATGTTTCTCTCCTGCACTGTTTTTTCTTCCCGTTCAATCCTAACACAACTGAGTGGAGGACACCCCTTAAAGAAAGGCATGGATCAGAACTGGAAACTTTAAATAACAGCTTCCATTTTGCAGTGTACAAGAACAGCTGCTTCTGCCAGTGAACGCCAGCCACATAAGGAATGTTAGGGAAAGAACAATTTTACTGATGCCATTGTTTGAGAAGATACGATGCTTCCTGCACAAACATCAATTAATACCCTATTGTATGCTGGCTGGAAATCTGTTAAGCCAGTTTGTACACAGATAACCAAAGTCACATATAGATGCATTTAAATTACCTCCCTTTTAAAATCAAGAACTTAGAAAGGAAGGAAAAATAACTTGAAAAAAGTCTGCAGCAGCTTTAAAATACATGTCAGTCATCAAGAGAAGAAAAAAAGCTATCAAAAAGGCTGCTCAAAAGACTCAACAGGAAGATTGAAAGATTATTTATCGAAATAAGTCACTTTCACAGTGTAAGAATTAGGGACAATAAGAGAAAATCTACAATGATGAAATTTGATGAAAGCAAGTTTCTACATTATATAAAAAATTAAGTTTTCCATGAGTTTCCAGATAGGATGACCAGGTAAACTGGTGAATTTTGTGGCAGGAGAAGAAAGGTGAAGATTAGATCAAAGCGGTAAAAAAGGTGCTTTTTCCAAGGCACATGGCCCCTTTTATTGTCTATCAATTAACAGACCTACATTCGTAGAAGTTGCTTATACCAGCAAAATAGTTTTTCTATACCAGAGCAACAAAATGCAGCAGACTCATCCCAGGTTTGTTTGCTTTTGTGTCCGCCAGTTTGAGCAGTGACGACAGTTTAAATCCAACAGCATTGCCAGCATAACCTCCCTGAAACGAAAGGAGCAAACAGCTGAGACACGACAGGAGTGCACTGCAATACTAACAAGGAAGCGTGGTCCACCAGCCATCTCCCTTTTGGACGTCACTTACCGCATTCATAATATTCCCAGCCTGAAGGACCAAGTGCAATATGGAATGCAGTTCCTCACAAGTCATTAACTCTGTAAGGAAGAAGAAAATTGCTGTCTAACAATTGTTTGTTTAGAAATAGAAACAGTCAGTTACCAAGCTCCTCTTCGTCTCAAGCTTTTTTTTTTTAATTTAACAGGAAACTACAATAAACTGAAGAGGTCATGGGAAAAATAATGGTACTATATAATTCCACTTCACAAGCAAAATTGACAAACCCCAAGAGTATGTTCAGACTTTAACTTAGCAAGTGTAGTATTTCCAAGGCAACCTCTAGCAGCCAAGGAAACATTAGGGGCCTAATCCTGTAATGTGTGAAGTGTCTCATGCAAGTGGTTAACTATCCTCACCGCCTACTAATTCCAGTGTGAGGCAAGTGTTCTGCACCCTGCAGGATCCATTTGCCATCTGCCAGGATTGGGCTTTTGAACATGTATTCTTTTTTTAGGAGACTTGGCCATAAGGCCTGAAAAGATAACAGGCAATGTTTAAATTTTCCTTGCTTATCCCACTCCCACTATGAATCATCATTTTATTTCTGTATGATCACCAACTCCAAGCAGCATTTATTTTACATGTCATATCAAAGATGATTTAGCACAAAGTTATATTCAGTGTGGAAAAGAGTCAAATGGAATAAAAGCGCCTTTTAAAGTTTTTCCATCACACAAGCCTGGTTTGTACATATGTTCGGTTTTTTGCAAAATGCACAGTAGTGTTCTATCTGAATTCATACACCTTCTCACTCAGCCACATATTAGCAGAAAACAATATATGTATTTAAAAGGCACCAGAGGGATTGCCTTAGAGATAAAATGTAGACATTCAGAACTGTAAAGAGTTAACAAATGTGGCACAGCAAACCAAATAACTCCCAATCTGCAAGTGTCTATACAGCAAGAAAATCACCATGAGCTGGTTTTAAAGTACTATATTTTACACCAATGAACATAATAAAAGGTGGAATCCTTTTGATTGCAGGTGTGAAGACTTTCTAAAACTATTTTGCTTCCAAGTCCACATTCTATAACTTACCCGGAATTCAGCTGCTCAACACAATGAAGCAATATATCACTTTGCAAGCACATAGCCCTTGTACCTTCGTATTTCAGTATTAGGAGCCTAAAAACATAGAACTAATTGAATAATCTCTGATCTAACAAGCTACAGGTGAGGAAGCAAGGCAGAAGAAAGAAGAGAGAATACACAAGAGAACAGCAAATTTCACCAGGCCAAGAGGAGAAGGCAACCTCTAAAGATGTCACTGTGACATACATCCATCCAGGCTAGATGAGAATCCATCAGGCTATTTAGACCATCCTAACCCTTAGTGATTATCAGCATTAGAATTTAAGTAAATATTCTCTGCGTTTAATTACAGGAAAGAAACCTAGGAGACAGCAATAGAAAAGTAGACATAATTCCTAAACAACTTCAGGCTATCAACAAACCCTGAAGTGAAAAGACCAAATAGAGAAGAGCACATGACAAAAGTGGACTGAAAACTGGGAAGGTCCAGTCAGTCTGATTTGCGTGACTGGCCTGATGCAGGAGTTGGAGACCAAAGTGTCTCCTCTCTGAAGGGAATTAATTCACCAGTTTACATATGTCCTGGGTGAAGGACATGAAGGACGTTAAGGCGCGGCTGCTTTTATACGTAACATATTCCCTCGCATATGTCTGTTGCTCAAAACACAAAGAACAATGATTTGAAAGAGAGCCTAATAAAAGGCCAAACTCAAACCTCATCCTAAGTTAAGGCACAGATTTCTGAGTCAAGGACAAGTTCAATCCCCACTGGTGGGAAAAGCACACCAGGCTTTTTTCCCCTTGCTTCCACTTAAAAGAACCATCCTAATCACCAGTGCTCACACTTGAATAATTAAATACTGCACCTTTTTATACCACTGGAAGCAGTCTAAGCAGTGTTCCAGTAGCCTGTCAAAAATTTTCCAGCATGAAATAGGAATTTCATATTGAGGAACAGGACAAATAGGTACTCGAGACAAGGGTCAGCATTAATGTTTAACTGAAACCAGGAAATTAACTATTTTCCTGCAGAGTAGAAGACACCACATTACCTTATAAATAACCAGCTGCAGCACTTCAAAACTTGTGAAGTGTAAAGAACAAAACAGAGAAACAGAGAGCAAATACAGAAAACAAAGGAATAGCAATAGTATTCTCTAAAATAAAAATTTTAGCTTATCAATACTGCCACCTTAAAAGGAAACAGCGTATAGAGAAATTTAGAAAATACTATCATTTTCTCTATGGATCTCTAAAAGAATGAGCAGAGAGGTGTAACAGCCACATTCCAGCAGAGAGAGAGTAGTGCAGGAATGAGCAAATTGTACTCAAAAGATGACTTATCTTAATTTGGTCATGGATGCCTTTGTTTCTGTCAGTTTAGTATATACTACTTGTAGGCTTTGGACATGAATTTGTTGCCTGTGTATCAAAAGTCTCCAGATTTTTGATTTTGGAAGCAAAGATTCATTAGGCACACCCTGATGGCATTTGTCAGAGGGGAGTTAGCTTCCTTTTAATAGCTAAGGTACCTGAAATTCAAGCTCTGGTGTTCGTAATGCAGACTAATTAACATGTTAACAAAAACAAGAGTATTAGGCATGTCCCAACATATTTAATTACCTTTTGTTGCTCGTCTTATAATTTTCATGTCATCCTGTAGAGAAGCACAGGAGGGTGAGAACTCCCTCTCCAACACCATGGCTTCAATCCTAAGAGCATAGCTGGAGTACATAAACAAACAGGTTTAGAACTGACAGCCAAAAAAAGAACACTTATCATGAACAGAATAAACCTACTATCTCCTTACTTTGGCACCTGGATTAGTAAATACATGAAGGAATCAGCTTGAGACAGTTTTGATACATCTCCATCAAAGGCTTTTAATTTCTTTACCTAGAAAAGAGAAAAAAACACTAGCAAAGAGTTTTATCAAAGATCAAGATTAACTTGACTTTGGAAGGAAACATCTCGAAAAGCAGTAAATGTAACACAAGGCATTGGGAAGTCCACCCACTGACTGAATGGCTTCACTGTCCCAGGGTCCTGTAATTTACACTCAGCCAAACAACAAAAAAATTTGAAAAATAACATCACTCTTCTCCCAAAAAACTAGCTATTCCAGCAGAAAAAGCCACAATGCCATTGTTCTGATTGGCGATACTGATTTCTGATCAATGACTGCTCTCATCACTACGTTTAGGATACTGATGATGATCTGAAAAATCATCCTCAACTCTTCAACAACTGTGATATACACTTGGGCATAGTTTAACTGTGTTCTGAATATCCAGCATAGGACTGCCTAGATCTCTTTGGCACAATGCAACTGAAGTTTAAGTTATGGGTTTTTTTCAAGATACTTGCTTCAACCTTTCCAACATTTCCCCTAAAATGCTCTTATGGGGTAAACTTCATGTTCTTGAGCTTGTATTTTTTTTTATTCATATGAAATATTTTAAAGATAAATGCAATCTTGCATTTTAAGTAATTTGTTGTCAGTACATGCAGTACTCTGAGAACACCATTTACATGCAATGGAAATACTGCATTAATTTGTCGATCTTCCTTCCCAGCTCCACCAAAATCCATATATTTGCATGATCTAGAAGTCACTGATCCACCCACATACTTACTATTTGTTTATATAGAAGAACTGAAAAATACATGCACATATGTTTAACTGTAACTGGAAATTCTTACACATCTTCCAACACAGCAAGCGTGTCCAAAATCAGAGCTCAGTCTCAGTTACACCATTTCTTCATTCAAACAACAAGTTCCCACCCAGCAGCAGCTGTATGTTTCCACTGATTTACACACCAGCCCATCATCCTTCCTTTGTATAACATCACACTTAAAGCCCATTCACAACCTCAATCACACAGACGGTCTTCAGTTTTAGAAAGCATATTAAGCTATTGGAGAGAGGACACTACATTAGGGCATCAACAGTTATCACACTGCCATGATTTAGGAAGATATCCACAGATTTTAATAAGGAATCAGCCTACAAATTAATCACTTCAGATACTTTTCTGCTCTCACATTAAAAAAGTAACTGATTTGTAGTGGAAGACAACATACGCTATACTAAATAAGGGTTCTGAGCTAGTAGAACAAAAAGATTCTTTTAACAGCCTTGTTTTGCTTTATTCCCATTTTTTCCACATCATAAAAAATAGAAATGTTGAGAACACATTGAGAAAACAACAAATACAAATTAAACCCAGAATAGAAAAGAATTCCTTTTCAAATTAAAAAACACATCAACAAACAAGTGAGCTAAAAAAAAAAAAAACGTAACAAAAACTTATGACCAAGAAAGAGAACTCTAATCAGAGAGCAATTTTAATTCAGGCTATCTAGCTCCATTTCCTAACACCGCCATCCCTGTCGTCATTTAACTCAAGACACTCAGACAAAAGCTCCTTCTAAAGATAAACAGCATACCCATTTTTTGAGGCCTGAGAAAACTCCTAATTTACTGAGTAATTCAAGAAGTCTGCCAACAAAAAAACAGGAAAGACCAGACTTGACATTCCTGATAATTCTAAGGTGTTAAACAAGCAAGAAACAAACCCAAAATAATCACTTTTTCTACATCATTAAGTGGGCAGTGGGAGATGTCTACTATGTCAGCCTTTACAGGTATTTTTTAACCGAGTTTCCCAAAAATAGTGGTCTGCAACCTAAACAAAAAAAGCCTGCAAATTCTCCAACCACATTTTGGAACCTCATGTTGCAAATATCAGAGTTTGCCTGAAAAGGATACAGGCATTCAGATATGGGAGAGAGGGAGGAAAGAAAGAAAAGCAGCCCATCAAAAACCCCATGCCACCACAAAGATGTAATTTGAAGACTTAAATGCACAAAAAGTGAACAACAAGAGATCCTGAGACAGTCACAGGAATGTTAACTTATTCGTGCTACCAGTACTATATTTAAATATGCTTTCAACAGTAAGCAGCAATCAATGTCTTCTATGTGGAATTTTAGTTTTACAGGCACTGGATGAAATCCTCTTTCCTCTGCCCTACTAGGAAAAATGCCTGGAGTGCTACAAGAGAGTACTAAATCCCAGAATTAATTCAGAGGAGAAACATTCCTAACATGCACAACAGAAGACACTGAGGAAGCTGCCTTCTGATGGGTAGGATGGGGTGTGAATGCCACGATGCAAAGAGCTCTGGGCAAGAGTCAACCCAGAAGACAGTCTGTGGAATCAGACTTAAACCAAAGATGTGCTCACTGCCTGGTTACACTTTCCCCAACCTACATCAACCATCTTAATCCCCACTGTCTTGTCCTTAGACATCCAAAACTACCTGCAGCAAAGCCACTCACCCAAGAAGCCCAGAACTCAAGCACTGTGGAGGACAGTGACCTATTCCACGAGCAGACGAAACAGGAACACAACAGACTGACAAGGTCCTTTTCACCACGGAATTCAGCACAACATACTCTGGTTCTCCATACGTGTCTTAAGTTTTTCACATAGAAGACTAAAGCATCTGTTAACTTGGCCTTGAAACAGTAAATAGTCTGAGAAATAGCTAAGCTAAAGATACTACAGGAATTATTTTGTATTCCCTCTTTATTACAGATTTCATAATTGAAAAAGACCAGTTATCTCACCACCAAGGAAAAAAAAAAATTCTTCAACTTTATCAACATTACTAAAAAAAACAGCTTCAGAACCCCAAAGCTCCAAATTACTGAAACGCATTTTGGATGTCTGTCATTACACATTTCAAGGGAAACTATTCAAAATCCCATGGGACTGCCTCTGCTCTCTGCTGCCATGTTGTCAAAGTCTTCCCAAAGAAAACTGAGATTCTCTGATGTCTACCAGAAGTAGGGGTCAAATTTAAATACCAAATGCAGCCAGGAGCTGCAAAGAAACTATGGGGATTGACAACAATGTCCACCATTAATCATGTGAACAGATAGAACAGATAGGTTTATAATTAGTCTGACAACATAAGAGAGCTAAAAAATGCAGTTTATTAAAAAATCACAATGAATAGCACTATCAGTTCTGGCCTTGACCTCCTCTCTTCAAGAACAACAAAATCTTTTCCACAAGAAAAGGCAGCCATATACCAAGATATAGCAGTGTAATGTGTATATGCAAGAGAGTGTAATTACATTGTATGCTATGTTCTGTATTACTCAAATTGGGTGCAGAGCTACTAATTTAATTTTTCATTATATTTGTATATGGAATATGCATTTGCACTGCTCATGCATGCCCATGCACACTAAATCTGATTTTAGATACACAAGGTTCTCACGTATGTAATTTGCTTAATTTTAAGAACAGTTATGAAACCTAGAAAGCCTGATCTTTGATTTGATTTGTGAACAATTGCAGTAGAGATGCCCATTGCAAGTACATCATTATACCTCACAAACAGGAAAATTACTGCATTCAAGTTTTTGGTAATTTTTGATCTACCAGTAGCACTTAATAGAGGTATTTTACTTTATGGCATAGAATAGGTATCTTGCAGGATCTTGTATCTATCCAGGATCTGTGAAGAAAAGGAATAAACATTTTCTTGGGTTTGTTTTTCTTTTTTTAATATTTCTATACCATTGCAAATATTCAGGACATTAACGAAAAAGAGAGTTAAAAAATACCAAAGCCCCAAAGGACATCACAGTGGAATCCAACTATAAGGGCATGTGGGAAAGCAGCTAATGTATGAGGCAGTGAGGCACCCTAGGGCACAAGCCTGGGCAGTGGCAAACCACTGTCAACAAATGATAAAAAGAAATGGAGAAAAACCTGCAGGTAATCATGAAGGGTAAAAAAGGAAGCAGGAGATGAAAGCAGTGAAGGCTGGTCAGCCCTATAAAGCACTGACTGAGGAAAGGAGGGGGCAGTTAACTACACAGACATGGTTTGAAAAGGGTAGAGCTGACAGAAACAGTTCCAGTAAAGCAGGTGACAGACAACTAGGGTTGGAAAGCAGAGTAAAGGAGCAAAGGACAGGCTTGAGACATCATAAAGGAAGCTAAGACATTGTGTTGATAACCTGGGTGTGCATTTGTGTGGGTGAGCTGATTACCAGTATGATATGCTCTCTTCTGTATGTATTTAAAGTACAAATTCTGGCTATTCTAGCTCGTTAAACGCTGGACTCTCTCAACTTTTACCAGTCTGGGCCTGCTGAAGAGTGCAATGATATGCACATAAAAGCAGCTAAAAGCTTCTCTGCTTTAGTCAGGATGCCAGTAAATGAAAACTGTCAGCCATTTCAACAGGATATCATTCAGAAACAGCTACCAATCTTTTTGGAAGTGACACAAAGACCATTGCTTCAGTCAAGGTTCCCTGGAAAAAATCAAACTGAAAAGAGGAATGAAGCAGAGGATAGTCCAAATAGGTGTTTCTTTCTCCTTACAAAACTTGTAAGCACAGTATGGTACAAACAGCAGGACTTCTAAGAAGGCTTACACAAAGTCAGTGATCTTATCTTACTTGTTAATGTATTGAGAATTTTTATACATTTGCTTGGTCCTTTTTCTAACCACTGTATAGTGGCCAGGCTGGTGCCACACCCACAGCCCTGAACAAAATGTTGAGTGGAACCTTGCAGCAAGCTCCATGTTGGCCAGCATCAAGTATTTGTCAAGTTTTTCAAACTACACGTTTGAAAATATACAAATGTTTTCAGTTAAAGGAAAGATTTCACAGCAGTGCCAATATTTCAATAATAGTCTTATTCAGTTTCAGAAAAACATTCAGCCAAGAGCTGGTATTTGCCACGTATATGCAAAAATTTCAACACCTTTGATAGCTGTTGGGAATTTTCATGGAAAACAGCTAGAAAACTGCTAGTACTGACAACTATTTCTGCATGTATATAGAGTTGCAATACTGCAAATAGAAAGAGCAATTTTAAAGACAGCAGATAGACGTTCAGTGTATTTGTTAGCCCAAGTACTTAGCCTCCACTGTCAAAAAGCTGGAATACCATCAGGTGCCTGAGATACTATGAAGTGAAATGATGCAAAGTATGTCACAAATATCAAACTAGTGACTGGGGGCACATTCAGGTAATGTGACTGTGTAACACAACACTTCTAGATAAGGTAAGATTGGAGTACAAAGCTGGTGTTTATACACACTAGATAAACTGTAAACGTCTCAGTAAAAAAGAAGAAACAAAATGTCCAGAGCTGCCCTTTCTACAGCTATGACCAGGAACGGTCTCTCCCTCCTTTCACTTTTACAGACTAAGGATTTATGATAAAATAGAAAAGAAAAAGCAGGAGACATCTCAAAGCACAGCAACTGGTGCAGAGCACAAGCCTAGCAGAAGGTATCTGGCTCGGATTCCAACCTGCAAGAAACCTGTGTCACTGGCAAATGTGACGGGAAATACGTGAGCCACTGAAAAGGGTTTACAAAGAGCAACTGCAGAAGGCCACTCATGGCTACCCCAAGACAGTCTGCACTGGCAACTGAATAGCAACTAACCTTTTAGGATCTGACTGCTTAAATCCCTGCTCAGAGTAATTATCAACTCTTACAACAACAAAGCAGGTCTTTAGTAGAAGGGGAAGTATCTAAAGGGCAATCCCAGGGAATCCTTGCTCAGGCGGGGTGCAACATGATGCAAGGACTGGCCGATGTGATGACACCTTCTCAAAGCTATCTCATGTGGTATGACAAAAAGAAAATAGGGAGTATTAAACAGAAGAGGGAACAGCAGAACAAATAACCCCACTTCACCTGGTATCTCTAGAAATTCTGGATTATTTGTATGTGTGGTTGTATATTTCTGATGCCTTTCCCTCAGCAAATGGTGAATCACTATTCTAGAAGGCAGACAATAAACTAAGAAAAAGTAATGAGACATAGCAGAAGAACAATGAACATACGTTTAGGGAAAAAATGGTGAAAACAACAAAAAAAAAAAGAAAAAGCTCTGAGGCTCCTAAAGAGAATGAATTTTTTACATGCCTACACTAAAATTTTAGGAGCCTCAGTAGTAAATGAGTTACTGGACCCACTTATTCTTTGACCACATTGAGCATGAAGACACGAAAGAGTGGAAACATTTTTCCATACCAGCAGAAGCATCAGTCCCTTACACTCAGGATTTTCTCCTGTCTTGACTGCCACCACCCACCCAGCTCTCAGGGGAAAAATAAAAAAAAAGTTAAACAATTATGAGGAGAATAACAAAGAGAAAAGGAGTCTTTCCTTTTTCTGATGCATGGAATTAATTAAATACATACAAACACCTGCACACTGGAAAATAGCCTCTTTCCAGCCTTCCCTTGAGAACAGCAACAAATCTAATGTCTGATGCCCCTTAACTTCTAATACTCTGATGCACCACAGAAGATGTTCTATTAATTTCTCAGGTGACTCCGTAAAAGCACTTAAGTTCTCTGGCCCCACTATCTTGAGGGGCAGGTCTGTTGTCAAATCTACTAGAAAATAGACGCACCTCTTCACTCTTAGCAGTAGTTATTGGAGACCTAAAGCATCTAGTTGAGGAGCATTGCAGATAAAATTGATAAAATTCAACAACTTACATCACAACTCTAGCTGAATGACAACACTTATATCCCATAGAGTACACTATCTGAAAGATTTTCTACTTGCCATAAAATAACAACCAAGATCTAAACCAGAAAGAGGAAAAGAAGAAAAAAATACTTTTCTTTCAGTCTCGTTAGCTGAATATACACAAAGTTAACTAGGAGTCACTTTCCTTTAAGTTAGTACTTCACTGTTCTCCTCTGTCTGACTTTCAGAGAAGGAGATAAATCCTGTTTATGTACTAAATGCATACATAGGGAGAAAGGGGAATAGTTTTGAGGTCCCAGAACTACTGCCACCTTTTTTTTTTAATTAATTACATTTCAACTTGTTGATATCCCCCCAACTCTAAGAGATATATTAATCAAGTATAATAACATAATACAATTTTTACAAGTTTTTCTGCAAAGGCAACCCAATTTAGGGTTGTAAATTTGACAGCAAAACAGTAAAGTATGTTCTACTGTTGACTTGATTTGAGATTTGCTGCTGCACAGAGGAAACATAGTGCTTTGACAGTATGACCTTGAAGTGGTAAAGCACGTGAACTGAGGTTGATCTGTATGTGGACCTTAACTTAGCAATTTCCCAGGTTTCAGCCAGTCACTTTGATGTGAAGCACTCAAGCAATTCTAATGCTAATTTTGTCAAGTTTGTGGTTTACATTTCCCTCTAGTAAGTACAAATGGGTCAGTGCCAATAGCAAGCAGACAAGGAACTGTACATCATTAAGCAGGGCTCCCAGGTCAGTTGATGAAGCCTCACCTCTTTCATCATGTGAATAGACTTAAGTTTGGGACTAGGAGGGGAGAAAGCTGCACTTGTATGTTGGTCATATGGTGGGCATGAGAGCACTGAGAAGCTACTGCCGGCAATTCTGTGCCTTCTAGCACATCTCCTTTGAGCACTACGCCATGTTAGCAAATTCCATGGGTGCTGCACAGTGGAGCTGCCTTCCTGTCCTGCTGAGACTCAATGACCAGGCCCAGGAACAGGCAGATTCCAGGTGCACCCAACAGGCAATGAACAAGGCAAAAAGGCAGTAGCATAGGGCTACCAATATTCAACTCACAGGCACTGCAGTGGGAAAGCATGAGGCAGGTACCAAATACGTGAAATTTGTTTGCTTAGAAAATACTTTGATTCTGAATTTTCTGACACCCCCAGAGCAGAGTTATCTGCACATAGGAGGGTTCAAGGTCTTGCTAAAATTACTGTGGGCCAAAAGGGACATCATAAAAACAAAAAAATATCTTACCAACTCCTTAAGAGTAGGTGAAATTACTTGACATGAAGGGAATGACTACACTGCGACCTCAACACCACATGTCAAATGAAGATTAAACATTTGCACTCAGTGGTTTCCTATTTCCTGGCCTCAGGAAGGCATTGGGATTCTTCTTTTACAGACCTTCATGTTAGAATCCCAGTCAGCAGAACTCTACAAAAAATAAGTTCCATGTAAAACCATTATTTACCTCCTCTGCTTCTGGTAATAATTTAAGAAATTCATGTAGCAGTTCAGAACCATAGGGCTGACTTCTTCCATGATAAATATCTTCAATGATGGATTCAGCAGACCTTGAAAAAACAATTGAGCATACACATTTCTAACACTTGCAGGGCGAATAGTTACACAGTTTAAAAAAACCATGCCTGGGCTACTCAACAGAGTTAAAAAGAGGTTATGGATGCATCAGTGTCCACAGCAGCACTGCTCTGACACCACTTTTGGTGACGCCTTTACCGAAGGGCAACATCATCAGTGAATACAGATAGCAACGAAACAGCTTTCTCTTAGAAAGTTCCTTAAATTGCCCCTTTCTACTAATTGTTTACAAAGAGAGGAAGCCAGTGAAAGGCAGTTCACACGAAGTGTTACGTGAGATAAAAGGGCTTCCCTTAACCATACCTGAAACTCACTTCAAATGGGTAACATCAGCAAACTCTAAATGTTTGGTGCTAAGTCATGAAGGTACTCAAAACTAAATATATTAGAAAACAAGTTATGTCAAACTTTTGACAATTATGTCATACTTTTGACAAACCTGCATAAAACTGCAAACTCCACAAGGAACAGAGCACAACATACACATTTTATGAGAACCAAAAAGAATTCTTACTTTTTGAATTGTTTGAGAAATATCCCAATGTTCATACTTCTTTTTGCATCCAAAATGGAAATCTGAGAGAGAAAGCAAGAGAGATTAATGTAACAATACCAAAGAAAACAGCATATAATGCAGATATCATTTCTTAAGTTGCTACTAGTAATTGTTTGCGGTTGCCACCAAAACACAGGCCGAATGAATATACAGTCACCTCTTACCAACAAATATCATATACTACAAAACTAGTTTTTATCAGGGAAATACACAGCATACCCACATCACCTTTTTTCAAGTGAAGAAAAAAATTCCATAGCAACAAATAAGGAAGGAAGGAATCAATACTTCTATTTCATTACAAAATAAAAACATTCTTCTTGCTCATTTCATAACACCACGTCTGCAAAACGTTGCCTATCAGGTAACACATTGCACTGCATTTGAAGGCCCCAAGGTTAGTGAACACCACACTTCAAAACCCACGTAAATTCAGAAGTTTTGTGACAAATGTGAGGATGGGATTTCTAAGCAGAGGTCAGGATGCACTACTGATTTCATTCATGCCAACTAACAGCAACGCTGATTCAGGGGAAGATAAGCAAGTTGCTCTTGAACCAAACCCTGAAACAGATAATGCTCCAGTTTGCTTTAACTAGAGGCAAACAGAAATCCATAATAAAATAACAGTCTCTCCTTGCTTTGTATTTCAAAGTTGATTTCCTGTATCATCTTACAAGTACAATTCAGAAGATTACACTGAGAAAAAAAAAACAAAACACAATTTTTCCTCATAATTAATTTTGTAAAAAAATTTTAAATGAAAGTGTCTATTTGTATACTAGTTTTTCTTCCTGTAACAGCATACAAGTTTAAACCTGAGATGTCTGCCCTGTTTTAGCGAATTGTGTCCTTAAGGTTAAAATTTTACCACACCTATTCTGGTGATAACAGCTACAAAAGTCATGAGATTTACAAGGACAAGAGAATTGTTTCACCTTAACAGTGCCACCTGACCAGTACAATAAAACAGCTCAGTACACACAGATGTTTGAGACTACTGTTGGACTCGCATGATGTTTGAGGTTTTGACAACTGGAAAGGCGTTTTGACCTTTGTGACAGTGCTCAAATTAGAAATACATATATAAATGCAACACTGGTATTGTCATGAAATTGAGTTAGCTTGAAGTCAGCTGGTGACAGTGAAAATATAGGTATGATTAATGGGCTACCCTCAACATACACCCAGGAGACAGCCTCCTCATCTGCTGAGAATAGTGAGTCACATTGAAAAGTTTGCTGAAATTCTGGAATTTCCTCTCTTCTGAAAACAGCAAAGATTAGAAAACACAGGAAGTATCAGTATATTAGTTTTAATTAGATGATTGGTAGCCCGAAGTCCTTCAGTTTTAGCCTGCACAGAGATAAGGGGACAGATTGTGGTTTATTCTCCTGTTATCTTAAGAGTTGAGAGGCTCCCAACAGATCATTACGGAAAAGCCCCTTAACACAGGACAGGTTCTACTATCTTTCCCCCTGCAGTATCTAATCTTTTTCAAATGTTTTACTGCAGGGACCTCTCACTGACCTCTCAAACTGTAGCTCCAGTCTCCAATTGCTCTGGTCACTCCTAATTCTCTGATTTCTCTGTACTAGTTTAAGCCTGTAAACTTTACCATCATTTGGCTCTTGGTTTGTTTGGGGTTTTTAAGCATATTCAGAGTTAATCTTGTGTACATTTTTAAAGTCACAGTCAGAAAATATTACAAGAAGACCAACCATCAGCTGGGTAAACCTTTGTTTTCCATGACACAACTCAGATTTACATACAACCTCAAATAAATTACAGAAATTTTTTTAATATCTTCCCTTGAAGAAAAAAACCAGATTGGGACACACAGAGCCGCATTTGTCTTATCAGCCCAACATAAAAACATCATAGCTGTTCAAGTACCAGGATTTTATACACACTTCTTGCTTTGTATATGACTGTACTCTTCTGTTTTCTCTGATTTCTTGTTTAAGCACACAATCAGAACACATCTCATCTTTTGGTCACTCTTTGCTTGTCTACTTCAAGCTTATCAAAAGTGTTTGAAAAGGCTGTCATTACATAACTACCTTCAAGGAATCTGAGACGGGAGCACAAGCAGGAGAAAAGGGGAACCTGACATATAATCCATAAATACCTGCTCCTACTCCTTGCACACAAATACGGTATCTTCTATCTCACGTTCAGTTCCAATTAGATTAATAATCTCAGCCTGAACATCTGTTCACATCTACTCTTCTCCACTGAGATTTCATTTGATTTCATCCATGCAGAGTCCTGTCTGCTATTGCCTTTTACCCTTTAAACAATAGTGCAGCTTCTTCTAAATTCTGCTCGGTCCTATCTTCTGTTCATACACGACTGCAACACTGGTGCCAGCACAGCACGTTTCTGTCCAGGTCTCTGTCTGCCACCTGAAGAGGGTTTAAAGTGCTGCCCACCAGTAATAACTGGACTTCTTGATTCAAAAGGTTACACTGGACTGTAATGGAGAATTGAGAACAGACACTCCTACGCTCACTGGGATTCTCTACAACGAAAAGCCTCTCATGGTTTCTTATGATTTACAGTAGACAAATTCTAGAGAACTTTCTCCATTCTCATCTGCTTCAACTCTCTGAAACTGGAAATACTACAATTCTCTCAGATGCTTTCCACCATCTCAACACTTGCACGTTGTCATCCAATGCAAAGCATCACAGGCTCACACAGTTGCCACCTCTGCTTTACAAAAGTGCAGTCTCTAAAGCAAGGACAACGATGCAATCTGCTTCGCCTAACCAGAGTATTCAACCCAGCATCTGCAGCAGGCACAGATCACACAACAGCCTCAGTCTGACAAATATCACCCCACCACTGAAATATTCACTGTTTTCGCTGTACTAAGAGGAAAATAAGCCTGAGTACCATGGTGAGGTTGTGTTGATGGTACAAGGATGTCTGCTCCTGAATCCCAACACAAATTTGCCATCAACACGGAAGATTCAGAGAAGTGTTCTGGGAGACACAAAAAGCCCCACATCAAAACTGACTTTGTAGTGACTGCAGAAATGCAACAGGAGTTTCTTACCATGAAATAGTCAATGACGAACAGAAATGGGACAAAGGGGATTTACAACAGATTAGCGAATGCAAAACAATGTATGTATTCTCTGCCTAAGAACAATGGGGATTCACATGGTGGGATACAGTTTACAAATTTCAGCAAGCATGGAACAGCCTGGTGGCTCAGGCTTGGTGCTGAAGGCTGGGAAGGATATAAACAACTTCCTGTTTCAGCCTCCACTTCACTTTACAACGCACCAACCACCACTCCATGCCGGGAGTCACGGTGCAGCAGCGTGAACCTAGCAGCTTACTAAAGGGCTGTCCCACTCCGTGACATCCTCCCTTGTCACGTTCCTAGCCTGCTCTTTCCCTTAGGCAGGCACTGGTACTCATCTCATTTGGTTCTCGCTGATGGTTCTTTGCTGGATTAACAGGTTGAATCAGCTCTCAAGAAGGTGGAATGAGCATCAGCGCCAGCACAGGGAAAACAGAGAGGGCATGTCTAGGAGAGGGGACAAGGCACATTCTTGTGTCTGTTCACTCCTTCATCTTGCTTCTCTCTCCTCCTCTCACTAGCCCCTTGCACAGATTCTGGAATTCACGGCACCCTTTCACAAAGTCATCAAAACTCTCTGAAAGAGAAGAAAACTACTCCAGTAGAAAACAAATGAAGAACCCCATAGCACTCTGCTGAGCTACTTAAATATGTTTACAGGAGGTCCAATATCTGTATTATATTATCCAATATCTGTCCAGAGCCAGCGGACAGATGGGGTGAGGGACAGGAGCAGAGGGACAGTTCAAAGCAGAAAGCAAGACCAGCTCCTCTGGCTGCCAACAAGCTGTCTGCCCTCTCCGCTGCCAGGCTAACTATAGCCTGGGTAACTGGATGTTGTGCCACACTGGGACACCACTGGAGTATAGGGAAAGTAAATTGGCGTGTAAACTCTACACCCCCTATTTTTCGGAGGCTCAAATTACGTGGAACCATAGGGCAAATTAAGCCTTTAGTCAAGGAAACATGTTAATTAATCTCCTAAGGGTTTGGTGAGGGATTGTTTACAAAAAGGAAAGCATTTGCTGTAGGAGTTTGACTCAAACCTCAAAAGGGACTTCTGTTATAATGATGATGTTACATCTAAATTCCCAGTATAAATCACTGTCGAGTGAGGAATTAAAAGGACATGCAGTGTTGTAAGCTCCTACATATGTAGAACTTTTAACAAAACTGCTCATGATTTCATAATCACCAGTGATCTCTGGCAGAGGTATGAAATCTCCTCCACAGTCTCTGGGGCAGTGCCCTCAACAGTGGCTGAAGAGTCGCTCTTCACCACTTCCACTGAAGCTACACCACTGCACTGAGAGGAACCCCACTGCGACAACAGAGCACTCTCTGGCCACGCACTTCAGTACAGCACTGCGGACACGTGCTGCTTTTTTCAGATTTGGATTTAAGCAATAGTTGACTTTATGCACTTGAAGTTATCTTGAAAATTCATTGCTGATATACTATGCCAACTAGACTAATTCCATTATTTAAACTTCAAAGAACATTTTGCATTCCCAGACCATAAAGCACTCTCTAAAATCAACTGTGTTTTACACAAAAGGAACGGAGGTACTGAAACACAAAATGTCCTGTTCACCTTCCCCTGCTGGCCAGCAACACAGCCACAAACAGAACTAGAGCTCCTCCGGTCCCACCTAACACGCTCTCCACAAGGTCACACTGATGTACCTCAGCCTGCCCCCTGCTCCTTTCAGCCTCTGTAGGTTTTACCACAGGGAACCGAGGATAACCATCCAACAATAAAGTAAGTGAGCAGCAGCTGACAGCACCGGTGACAGGAGTCACGAACATGGGCTGTGCCTCCAGTCTCCAGACCCCTGCTGAACCATGCCTGCAGTAGGGTTAAACATGTGAGCTGCTGCGCAGCTGTACTTCCGCACTTCCAATAACACATAGCTCTTCAGGATTATCTCTTTCCCTCCTTGCTAAGCAGATAGCACTGCAAAGTCCATTAACACATAAGAAATTGCTCACCACTGTCTGACACACTGCTGCAGCATGCTTGACAAAGCTTAGCAACCGAGTTGAACATTTTGTCATTTAAGTGGCATCCCTCAGAGACAAGTCCTGTTGCCTCATCACCTGCCACGTGCAAAGTCACCATGGGAGCTGTGAACCAGGATGCACAGGCATCAAGCAGTGCAAATGCACCAGACCACCGTATCAGCTCCAGACAGATGCACAAAACCACTAACTTGTAGCAAGGCAGGGTTTTGTTTCCAAGGCACAGTATTTTGGAGAATCCCTTGTTTTGCACGCCTCTGATTTTAATCTCTAATGCTGCATGAGTTCTGGAGCACACTGGGGTTTTCTCTGCCCCAGCTACTGCACGCTATGGGCCACATTCAGTAATAAAACTTACTGTAATTTTTACTAGAACTGATCTTCACCACACAGCAGTACTGAAAGGGGGAGTTCCTGAGGAAATACAGGAGGCCAGAGCTCTGTACATCTATACAGAGCACAGGAAGTCCACTCACTACACTCCTGATTCAAAGGTGAACATAGCCTGAAAACAGCACAGAGGTTAATGACTACCTCTGATGATGGCCCCAATTACTACTTCCCGATGTCAGGGTTTCAGAGCCTGCAATACACATGCCTTTTTAAACCTTTAATTTTAGTCTATGTACAACATGCATGCTATCAGTGCATTGGTTTCTCACCTTGTCCCTGATGATCTTTTTCTGACATCTCCTGAATCCTGCAAGGTATCAACAACTTCCCATCCCTATTTTCACACTAAATATGGATGCATTGTTACATCTCTTAACCTCTCTACTTTGATTACAAGCTAACATGTATGTAGACACACACCAGTGATTAAATCTGCATTTCAGCCCTCCAATTACTTCACTTGAGACAATTCAATTCAGGCTTCACAAAGAGGCTGTCTATAAATGAGGATTTAAGAACTAGAAAAGCTACTTATCAGTTCCCTGGAGAGTGTCTGAACCTGAGAGTACTCAGTATGTACCTGCTCGCCACCAAGAGAAATCAGTGGCAATCTTTGGATGTTCTTGGAAGGTTATTTTCATGTCCAGAAAAAGCAAGGTAGATGAAATAAAATTTCCCTCAGAAGAAGAGCCATGTTTATGAAAGTGGAAACTTTAAAATCATTAAATAACAAATACCCTTAATCACTCTATCATGTTCTATATCCTTGCTGTCACACTGACACTTCCCCTCCTGATGTCTCCAGGACATTGTGGACATATACAGCATTAACCCTTGCAAACTGGAATCTCTTCTCTCCTGCCTGATGCATGTTTGCCTGTTCAACACCTTGTCTGCACCACAAACATTGAGGAAGAACTGAAGAGACAATAAAGTTGTGTTCCACACTGGAAACTCAAGGGGTATCCAACATGAGTAAATACAGATGATTTCAGCTCCCTCCACTTACTCATATTTATTTTAACAGGTGATCAAATCACAGCACTTAGCAAGTTAAAATAATAAAACACAGTTAGCTCTTTGAAAAACAAATACACTCCACTAAGAACAAAGAGTTTATCCTTCCCATCTTTCCCTTCTCCTTCAAATCAAGACAAATTTGCCGTAAGGATGAAACATGACAGAGAAAGAGACAAAGGCGAGGCAGATTTCACATCAACTCCTACAGCATTATGTAAAAAGAGAGGTTTTTCTTTAATTCTTACCTCCTCTTTAGTTTCCTTAAATGAAGACTTTAAAGATCGGTTTCGGGAGTCCTGGGGCTTGGCTTCTTCCTGCTGCCCAAAAAGTTCCTCAATTGTCTTTGTATCAATCTGATACTGTGGTCTTGCAGCAATTGTCCAGATATTGTTTTTACCACGGACTTGTTCTTCAGGGATAGTTTTCCAAAAAAAGCTCCGCATTCGTTTTTTTTTGCCGTGGCTGTCGTGCCCATTTACCAGCTGTGGAGGCAGAGGTATGTTCGGGCCAGGCAGTGGAGGAGGGGGTGGTGGTGGGGGCGGCATTCCCGGGGGGAGCGGAGGGGCTGGGGGAGCCCCTGTGAGGGGACATGGCACAGGGGGCGGTGATGCTGCAGGCTGAGAAAGTTGAGGTGCTGTCGTCGTATCCTCGCTCATTAATCCTGTCGCAACTGGAATAGCCCCATTTTCTTTATCATTGACCAAGGAGAGACAATTCATAACATGCATTTTATGGCCTCTCCGAAGAGGAGAGCGTTACTTCCTTGGACGGGTTTGAAACATTGAACAGTCAGCGCAGCAGCCACTGGAATCACGCCCTCTCAAACCCTATCTGCCAGCAGCAGCAACACAAGAGGGGACTGTACCATCTCTGCAACCTACGACAAAGGACAACAGGGACACTCAGATCACAGACACTGGACATTGTCCCTCACACTGAAAAGACACCAAAATTACGGTACAACAGCTATCAAGTCTTTAATCCAGAAGGAAAATTTAGTGACTCAAAAGTCTTTCACAGGGCAATTGTATAATATTTATCTACATCAAGATTTCAAATCACTTTAGATGCCTAGATTTTAAGAACATATATAAAAATAAGAATATAACTTAAATCACCCACAGTAGATACCAAAACTACCCATTAATCTCAGTTCAGTGCAATTTTGTAAGAGAATACATTTATCTCAAATTATTAAAACAAGTATTATTCCTCTCCTGATTTCAGATATGTTTTTAAAGGTGACTGCACACAGAAGACATAAGTACCAACAAAGGTACTGGATTAACTGGATCAAACAGACCCTTTGAATTCACGGTTCAAATCCAAATTGCATTAAAATAGCTAAGAATATGCTGATGATTTAACAAGCTAGCCTAACGTACTACTTCTTTTGCCTTTGCAATTTTCACACAATTGTCAGTAAGGGAAAAATAGTGTGCAGTCCCTAAACTCTCTATGTTCACTAAGCCTGGCTACCCTACCTCCCAAAATACACTCAAAGAAAGATCACAGTTTGATTAAGCTGTCTTTATAATTTACTTCAGCATCTAGGTTAACAGAGCCAGTTCAATAACACAGTGAGAGAAAGGACAGAAAAGCTGATAGGAACAGGACCCTACACATCCTAAGCATTGTACACATGCAAAGCTCTAAGTATTTAGGAAAGCTTTTATGTCTAGATTATTTCATGAAGCAACTTAACACAAATCACAATAGGTTTTAGCATTTTTCTTATACTGTCACCTTCTAAATTAAAATGCTATTATCAGCAGCAAACCTTCAAGTAAGAGCATGAGTTCCAGAAAACCCACAATTTTAATAAGCCAAATCTATTGAAAGAGATTTCATTCATAAATCAGAGAAAACAAAGTGTTTCAAATACAGACCAATGAGGAATCTCATGATTTTATGGAACTTTGGAAACTATCCCCCCACCCCCGCAAAAATCTGGAATTTACAAAAAAGATATAAAAAAATTTCAAAGATGCCACACAATACAAACAGAGATAGAAGACAGACGGTCCCTGAGCAAAAAACAGTCACAAGAAAACTCAACAGAAAAAGCTGAAGTAATGCACTGGCACAAGAGTAACATCAAATCAGAAATTTGGCACCGACTTAATGGTATGCCTCTTCAGCAGGGTTCACATGGAGCTAATAGCAACCTAGATCAATTTGACATTGTGTAATAGTGACGAAAAAACTTCGCTATTTTTGCCAGAGATCCACCATTAGACTGTACACGAACAAACAGACCCAAGTCACAGAAAGAAGCCTTAGGGCAAATTCTCTCTTGGTCTGCAAGGATTCAGCCACTCACAGATTCACTGAAGTCAATGGAAACCAACATAAAATCATCCACTGTACCTTTTCTTCTCAAAAGCTTGCACAGGTAGCAATAAACTCCTCTCTCCTGCTTCAGATTTTCTAACCTTATACCTTGGGTTATCCAGGGGTTTGTAAGAATAGAAAACATATAAAAACCTGTATGAGGTTTAAATCACAGGAATGATGGAAAATATTTTAATGGCATGGTAAAAAGGAGAAAAGCTACAAAGAAAGTGGATCAGGATAGTGTTTCAAATTTAAGTCAGCATTAATACCCAGTTGCTATTACAGGGCTCTGAACATTCACACCTCTCCTCCCAAGTTCATGATCACAGAAGCAGAGAGGCATAAAAAAGCAGGTGCAAGGTGGTGGAAAGAGCTTAACCACTCAAAGCAATTAAGTGCTGCATTAATTTAAAGAAATATTCAACTAGGAAAAACACACTTTTCCTCCCTATTACTTATTTAAACATGAAAAATGTATTAGCTAGTTTTCCACCATCACAAAGCAGTATTCAACATTATTATTTTCTAACTTGGGTTCCCACACATTTACAAAAGAAAAAAAAAGGAGAGAAAAAGGAGACAGACAGACTGACCAACCATGCCCCAGGCAATGTTCAATAATCTCATTTTGGAACTTTCAATAAGTTTGTATGCTTTAGGAAAAACAGGATCAAATCCTAATGGAACGAAGTTGTAGGTGATGAATCATCAGAGTCCCAGCACTAACACACAAGAGTGGAAGAGGACTGATCTCAGACCTGAGTGCTTCTGAGCTAGACAAGAGACACTCCTAGTGAAAGGAGTGGAGAAGGCACGGGGAACAAAACATCCCAACCCAGATGTAAAGATAGATAGATAGAACAGGAAAAACTGTTTTCAAGCTTTAGATGAGGCAACAAGTCAGCCAGAACCAGGAAAGGGGAAGAACCAGCATTTGGAAGGAAGGAAAGGCACAGCATAAAGGCTGGCATTCAGCTTTGTTTTCTGACAGATAAGCACGATCCAGGTGACAGAGGTCACCTGCCTGTAAGCGGGTGGCAGTCTCGAGTTACCAGACACCAGGAGACTGGTCAAAATTCCCTTCTCATGCTGCCTCTCCGGAGGAGAGGCTCCAAGATGTTCCCAGTGCTCCCACTATTACTGTGGGTGGGAGAGGAGAGAAGCTGGCAGCCAGGACAGGCTCTGGGCTGCTTGTTGGTATCAGCAGGTGCCTCTGAGCAGGAAGTACACAAGAGGAGGTGGGGAACATCGCAGCCGTTCCAACTGTGAAGTACAGATTACCAAGACACGCTGGGACCGGGATGCGTAACAGAAGCCAAGCAAAATTTTAACTCCTAAGGAGCCTCTCCACACTTTTCAGAGGATTAAAGGAAAAAAAAAAGGACTGAAGAACAAACGTTTAAGATGTCGTAATTATACTTCATTATTGTATGTTTGTTATTCAAAACAGCCCAAGTGCAAAAGCTCCAAAGTAACAGCTTTACTGCACGTTTGAATTGTGTCCATATTTGGCATAAAAGAAATATTTCATTTCTTTGTCTCATTCATTGTTTTAGCCAACCTAATCTAACTTGGAAATGTAATTTAAAAGTTAAAGGGTGGGGACAACTTTCTCCCCAGGTAAGAAGAGAAACAGTCTAAAGTAATTTGTTTCTTGCAAAAAAGGCAGCTGCCACTGGGACGGACACACATAGTGTTTGCATAGACAAATTAACAGGTGAAATGCACGATGCACTGAAGGGCATTTCATAATTCATACTGCAAGACATTACTCCCTTTAACTCACACCTTATGTTCTCCCCTGCCCACGTTTCTGTATAAGGCACCCTCCAAGTTCTCATGAGAACAACACCGAGCCCAACCACAGCATTTGGATGTCTGTGTCTCAACAAGAGCCCTACAAAGAGGCAAAGGGAGCAACTAGTTGCCGACTGCAGACAGAGGAACTGCAAACACCAGCCCCTGATCCTGCCAAAACCTGCAGGTTACAAACACGATGTAGCTCACCCTATACAGCGACTTCGCACTTCGCCACTTAATGCATCCAACACAACCCCTGGTTGGGCATCACGTCCAAGCCAGCCGGGCTGGGAAGGGAACCCCGCGCGGGGCCACGGGCAGCGGGACGGGCCAGGCAGGAACGTTACGGGTCTTGTTCGGGAGGTATCGACTCTGGCTATGTTTTGTTTGGGCTCCCAGGTGCTGCGCTCGCCCCGCCGCGGGGAAGAGGCTCCCAGGGGAGCAGCCCTCAGCCTCCCCGCCTTGTTTGGCGTCCAGAGCAGGTGCCTGGCTGAGGCGCCCACCCGGCCCTGTGGGGGCCCTGCCGCCGGGACCAGCCGAGGGGCCCCGAGACAGATCCGTACTCCTTAATTCCCTTCCACCGGCGCCGCAGGCCACGGGGCACCGCGCAGGGCGCTGACGGCTCGGCTGCACCCGGGTAACACAGCGCCCCGCTGTCTTCGGGCTCCCGCCGGACGCCGGCAACCCGAGACGCCCCCTGGCCCGGCGGGAGCTGCCCGAGCCCCCCGTCCCCTGCAGGACGTGGCGGGGACGGCGCTCGCCGCGGCGGAGAGAGCCGGGGGTGCCGGGGCAGCGCCCGCCCCGCCGCGCCAGAGGAGCGGCGGCGGCGGCTGTCACTCCGTGGTAGGGGCCGGCCGGACCCCGGGGTCCGGCGGAGAGGGCAGCCCGGATCCCCGGGACCGCTCCCCCTCCGCCGCCTCGGGAAGGCGGAGAAGGACCCACGCAGGCGGGCGGCGACCCCCTCGCGCTGCCCG
>WBMZ01010098.1:10903-37876 GCA_013400975.1 Atrichornis clamosus
TCCTTCCTTCCTTCCTTCCTTCCTTCCTCCCTCCCTCCCTCCCTCCCTCCCTTCCTTCCTTCCCTCCTTCCTTCCCTCCTTCCTTCCCTTGTGTATAGCAATGCCATTATATAAATGTGTACATATATGTACTAGTGCCGTGGACAGACTAATTATTCAGTTTCTAAACTGTGAGTTAAAATGTGATTTTCAGCAGTAATTCCCCTCAATTTGTATTATCTGGCTGTTCTGGAATGATTATTTGCAGCCCAGTGAATGAAACATGGACAATCAGGAATTTTTGATTGTACAATAAAATGACTGCAATTGGAGTGCAATGTTTTCAGTAGTTTAAAGACAATGGGCTATATCTTACTGACCCCATCAGCAAAGTGCTTAGCTGGAAAAATAAAGGCTAGGAAGTGCATTTAGCACCAGTAAGCAACGTTCGTTCAGGATGGAAACAGAAACTGGTATTCAGATTAGCAAAGACCAGGATATAACTGGTTTGTATGTTCTAGGGGCAAGGGACATTGGCCATGTAGGGAATGATTGTCAACTGAATATGTTCTTTATCATAAAAACCTCAAAATTGTTATTTCTAACAATGCTTTCGTATATTTTTTATTTCCTTAATGAAACAAATCTGTGACAACAATAAAGACCTTGACTTTTCCTCTCCATACAGATATATCACATATATATACATCATACAGATATATGATGCACTTTTATGTATATATGTGAGTGAAAGAGAGAGATTTCACAATAATTTTCACAGCTATTTCATATCTTACTTTTAGATGAATCAACACAATAGTTGATTCCCCTCCCATTTACATCAGCTGAACCTCTGGTCTGCTATTTTGAAAAAGAGAAACTTATCCTTATGCACATGCAATTCCTCACCACCTCAGAGGGAAATGCTGAGGTGTTGTTAACAATCCCACCTGCCTGCGTAGATCCAAGTGCACAGACTAGATGTGGCACCCACACTCGTATCCCCCCTAATTCCTGTTTTGGTTATTGTGCATCCAAAAGTGCATAGGAAGAGGATATACTTCCTTTGGCTGGAAATATGAACGTCTGCTTTCCATGTAACTGTACCTCTGACCCTAAATTTGCAACCCTTAAAGATTAACTTAAACAGAAGATCAATTTTGTTTACAGTGATGAGCATTGATTCTTTGCCCTGCAGTGCGTGACACTGGCCTGGCTATTAATGGAGGAGAAAATATTATTCCCTATGGCTAGGAGGTTCTATACATAAAAAGAGGTTATATATTATGGAATCATGGAACAGTCTGTGTTGGAAGGGACCCTTAAAGGTCATCTAGTTCAACCCTCCTGGAATGAACAGCAACATCTCCAACTAGACCAGGTTGCTCAGAACCCTGTCCAACTTGACGTTGAATGTTTCCAGGGATGGAGCATCCACTACTCCTCTGGTCAACATCTGCCAGTGTTTCACCATCCTCATAACATAAAAAGGCATCCTTACATCTAGTCTGAATCTATACAAATATGTGTGTATCTGTGTATTTTATGTATGTATTTTTAGACACATACACGGAATGTTATCACCAGCTTATTACCTGCTGCCTTGCAGGATGGGTTTCTAAAATGAAAAGTTACTTTTCTTTATTGTCTTCAAAGAACCCCCTGAGCTGGGTTAGTTGTTTGTAGTAACCCAGGGGAGGAAGAAAGCCTGTTTAGTATCCCTCTTCTTTCCTGCAGCCAGAAGCAGGCTGCGATATGGCCGCCCCCCCTCCCCTCTCCCTCCCCCGGCTGCGGGGTGAGTCCCCCCTGAGCCCCGCCGGCGGGAGCTGTCCATTCAGCACCCGCCCGCCAAAAACAACAAAAGCAGGGAAATATTAATTAATTAAAAGAGGGGGGGGGAGAGCTAAAAAAAAAAAAAAAAAAAAAAAAAAAACCAAAAAACATTACTCCGAANGCTCAATCCTCTGCCTGCAGGCAGACTCTAACGGAAACCACATATGCTTTGCCTCTCCCTATAAGAAATCTTCATTGGGGCATTAAAATACTTAAAAGGATTAGTCGTTAAATACTTGTACATTTGGTTTAATTCACTAGAAACGCTATGTCACAGGGTTACATCAGAAAGCTAGAGAGTTTTAATCTCACTTGCAGTATTTACCTAGATGTTTTATTCCTTCTGCTGCTTGTTACAGGGATAATATTAATATCCTACTTGTCCAGAGGGAAGAAGTTGAAAAAAAAAAAAAAAAGAAAAAAAAAAAAAAAAGAGCTGGCTGCTGTCTGATGGTATAAAAATATCAAAGAGACTTTTAAGGTAAAACAAAACAAAACAGCATGAACTGGAGTGTGGCATTCCTTCTCACTGCCTGTTGCTTATTCTTAATTATGATGATGGAGGAGTAAGGAACTGTTGTTTTAGGAAAACAGAAGAACTTAGTTTGCACAGGTCTTGGGACATGGGACATGGTGACTTTGTTTAAAGCAATTTCCTTTATTCAGTCTCAGTTTCCCTCTGTGACAGGTGTGCACCTCCTTTCTAATTTCTATTTCAGTGTGGTGGCTAAAATTTTTGGCAAGAGTCCAGAAGAAGTTGTCTTCTACTGAGTAAAGACACAGGGGTTATAAACCTAAGGAAGGCAGGCACAGAAATACCTTGCTGGGAACTTCTCAGTGGGGAGGGAACAGATCTGTAGGAGGACATCCTCATGTGAGACTTGGCTGTTTTTGTGGCCAATGACAGAGAATGGACTGTTAGAGCTTAAAACTTTGCTCAAGTTGTAGAGGTTCCTGCACTGACATTCCTTCTACAGCCTTCCTGCAGCTATATCCAATCAAAAAGGTCTCAGGGAATGAGGTTTCACTGAAATTGTTTCCTTTCCAAATCAAGAGTTACTTTATTCACATTCCAGGCTGTTTAGCTGAAACAAAAAAAGCAAACAAACAAACAAAAAAGGATTCAAGGCTGAAATTCTGGTCCCATTTAAGTAAATGAGTGTATTGCTATAAATTTCTGTTAACTTCATAAGAAATAAGACCGGTGGAGTGGTATGCATTTTGTATTTCCAAGAAAGAAGGAAAAGAGAAGAGAGGAAAGAAGGAATTGAGACAAGTTCCATCATCAAGTTCTTTATTTCCTTTGCAGTGTCTGAACAGCAGAATGACCCATAGCCAACCATTTTCATTGCATCAATGGAGTTATCACTATTAGGATTAGTCTCACTGGAAGATCTGCTGTGTCCTCAACAGGATACAACCTAATCTTGTCATATTTCCCCTTGAACACCACCCTGAGTCAGGCAACCTTCAGAAATAGCAACACAGACAGTCCTGTTAAAAAATTTAATAAGAATAATGTCAATGACTGTGTGTAGAGATAGAAAACAAAAATTGCAGTGCATACTCACCATCTCCAAAGTACACATGTATCTGCCAATAATCTGGAACAAAATTTCAGCACTGAGATTTAATCTCAGATGTTATCCTGAGATAAACAATGTAGTGTTCTACAGCAGTGAGATATGGAGTGAGGCCTGTGTAAGACTCACCAAATTAGGTGCTCAGTAGTTTTGGATTCAGAGAGAACATCCTTTTCTTAGATTGCCAAATCATTCTCCTTTCAAACTCTGGAAGAGGAGCATTTCTGGGAATTGGCCAGAGGTTCTTATGTATTCCTGAATGCTGTAAGGAGCATAAGGAATACCATTCACTACACAGTGACTCAGAAGACAAATCTTTGCAACTTACAGTCTAATATAAATATTTATTTATTTATGAAAACCCTTCCCCTGGTTTAGGATGTTTTATACCTTCTAGAATTCTCAGCCTAATTTAATTTTTGGGGGTGTCTGAATATCACCCTGCCCTTGACATAAAGAGTATTTTTTGTGTGAGTCTTTGTGCCTTGTTGTGCTTTTTTTCCTGCTCAAAAGCAGAGAATGGTTTCTTGTATTCAAAGCATAAGCGCAGCTGCCCATGAGACTGCTTGGATGAGGACTAGATAAGAGAGTTACATTAGGGCAGAAATTCGGGTCACATCATATCAAACTGAAACCACTAGGCCAAAGATAGGCTTGGCTAATAATATTTATACACAATCATTTAAAATGTGGAAACTTCTCCCATGCAAGAAACCTCCTCTCAGTCTCAAGCCTGTGCAGGTATTTTTAACAGGGTTGTGCCACTGTTTGCTAAAATGTAAGACATTTGCATCTTCTTTGCATTATTTATTGTTATCCTGCAGGCTGGATTGTCACACTAAGCATGATTTATGTCACTGAATTTTATCAGCTTCTGTTAGATTATATTTTCAAGTGATGCCCCTGGACTTTAGGAAGAAAAATGTCAGTGCAAGTCTTTTACACCTGTTACACAGCATAGGTGGATGCTGTTTGTTGTCAGTGATGCAGAAAAATGTCTCTCCTTCAGTAGCAGCTCCTGGTACTGTGACCTTACCACATCCTTAACAGACAGGCTCTTTAATGCTTTCAAAGCCTTTAGAACCATGTCACAGGAACACTTTATAAGTTTATGCTTGACAGACCAAGGGGAGAATTTTCCAATCCACTGTGATGTGTACTGCAGTATGTGACACAGGAGGCACTGCCTGTGATTAGAGGACAGGGGATGATTGTTGTGGGAGTTGGTAAAGGGTTTGGACTGTATGTGAAAGATCACTCCTTGAATCTTCTATTGACTTTTTGTGTCACCTTGGAAAAATCACCTACCAAATTATTGCTGTGTTCCTCATATTTTGCATGTGTGATATATCTGTCTCTTCTTCTATTTTTGTGACTTACCTATTTGCAATACTGGCACTTCAGGGTGAAGACTGAGTCTTGCTGAGTGCCGGCACATTGCTTGAGAGAATGGAAGCCTGATTTGAACCTGAGCTCACACTTACAACACAACAAGTGTAAGTTTTGCACCTTTTTTGGGAAAAGTGCAACATACAGGAGGAATCGTTGAATCATGAGGACCTGCTAAAAGACTTGCTCCGCTTTAACTTTTTCTGAGAGATTTTGATGTGCCACAGCCTGCCTGTAGGGCCATGTAAAGACCATGAATCTGATACTGTGGTTGGCAAATAAGGACACTTCATGGCTTGAAAAGGTGAAATGAGGAAACCCATGAAAGGTTTAGAGTTTCTTGACTGATCTACAATGGTAAATGAAATACTGCACAATAGATGTGGTTATTTAAACTTAATGTGAAAGGGGAAGGGGATAATATCAGGTTTGCCAGTGAGGAACTGTGGGATGACATGCCAAGGTCAGAAGGATGAGGTGCTAGAGAGGACCCTCAGCTTGTTGCTCTGGGATATCCAGGCTACACTGCAGCATGGAAATCTTGCAGATATGAGCCAGGAGCCAACAGGGAAACACCAGGGAAACACCTCAGATGAATGAAGGGGTGTTCCTTTAGGAAGGTGACACAGCTGACAGAACAGCTGAAGGAACAAGAACTCAGTTTTATTTCTCATAGCCACCAGGAGAGCAAATGGTCTGATGAGAAATGGGAGGAACAAGTGTTTAAATGCCACATGGTCTGTGGAGTTGTGGTTTTCTTTCCATAAGTGGATCATCTAGGACATTTCTCTTAAATAGCAGCACTTTAACCTGGGGTGCCAGATATACCATTGGTGTAAATCAGCACAACTCTCAAAGGACATGTGTTGATTTTACACCCACTGGACATGTGGCTCAGCCAGTCTGTGATTTTTAGCACTTAGTTTTCTTCATGAACAGAAAATAACATTATCATTTGCCAGTGATAAGGATATCTTTAATCAGGAACTAGGACCTACTGTACTGCTAAGTGCCAAAAAGATAGTCCTTAATTTAGAAACATCTTGGTGTAGCATAGAAGGACTCCACAAATGCAGGAAATTGAAGGAATAAAACAAAGTGATAAAGAAAGAATTTTAAAGTGTTCAATTTCATGTGGACATGACTTATTTAGGTACTTAACAACAAATTAAGATAATTCTTTTGTTTTCTTAAATATCTATTCAACTGCAAATGTTATTGTGGAGCCAAATTATGGTCTCAGATCCATGAGTGGAAATAAAAAGCAGGTTGATGGAATTGTGCTACCACAAAGCTAAGATGTGCATCCCGACAATTACTCTTGAACAGATGTAGACTAGGTGAGTTATTGGTTTGATAGCTCAGGTTTAAATTATTTCTAAGAATGTCCTGTGGAAGGAAAATGAATTTGAAAAGATATTGTAAAGGAAAATTCATTTACATCTTTTGTGCAGAAAGAACCTGTTGAATGACATTTAAAAGAGGATTAAAGCTGATTTCTTACAAGCAGTAGAATAATCAGATTTCTAAGCTAAAGTGGAATTAAGGTCCTTCAATTCATCTGCAAAGCTGACTGAAGTTGAATCATCGTTCGGTAATTTACATGTCATTTACAGGGGCATTCATTGTGCTTTTAGTACTGTAAATATGATCTGAACAGCTTTTGATCTTTTGCAGCATTTGCAGGAACATATTATTGTTTCTGAGAAAAAAAGGAAGACTTTTATATAAAAAAAATTCCTCAACGCTTTTTTTTACAATGTCAAAACAAATGTGTCAACCAAATGGTAATATCTGCGCTAGTTTCATTTATCTGCACACGGCAGTTGTGAGGTTTAATGATTGTTTGTCACAAAAATACATTTTAAGAGGAGCAAGCAGATTGCTGAGTAGCAAACATGTTTTATGGAATATGTAACATTGTAAACACATTTTTGTTTCAACAGAATTTACAGAGGTTTGTAAAATGAATGTGTACATACAAAATGAGAAGTAGACAAAGCTTATATTTTCTACCTAAGTATTTTGCTTTCATTTGTTTTTGATAGAAAGATTCATTTGTTGCCATTAAAATTCACACCTTCACACTTTTTTGTACTGGACTAGTCTCACCTTTGAACTGCGACTAATTCTACCGACATCTATTTGACCACAACTCCCATTGCAAGAAAACTCTCCCACATTTCCCACAACTGCCAACCTTGTTTATCTTGTCAATTCTCTCTTGAAGGATCAGATCTATAGCTGTGCCAAAGCCCAGGGAAGTCAATGAAAAGATTCCCAAAGGCTTTGAATCAGTCTCTGGCAGCAAAGCACAACTAACTTCAATGGAGTTACACCGATTTACTCCAGTTGAGGATTTGAGCTGGTGTTTAATACTGCACTCATCACCATTCTGTTTGGGATTCATCCTCAACATTTCTTGGAGGCACAAAAAGGGAGATGTTCTGAAACCAGAGTTTTGGCTAGGGTAGGGTAGAGGAAGATGGCTATCATTTAGAAAGATAATGGCTCAGTTAAATAGTTTATTAAATAAACTATTGGGAAACTTTGGATATGCATATGGGTTGATGACATCATAGAAAAAATCTCTATCTGAACAGCATTGTTATAGTGGATTATAGAGGAAATAGCAATAATATTTATATGACAATGGATTTATTCTGAGAACAGCCAAATTAATCGTTAGACATCTCTATAAGTTTTTGTCCATCAAATGATTTGATCCTTCTTGCTGACTAAGGTTGATATGGTATCTACCCAAAAAAGACACAAGTTGGTTGTCAATCAGATAAAATGGGTAGCTTTAATATTATGATTATGACTCCATCTCATGACAAAAAAGACAATTAAAATAATGTAATCTAATATTAAATAGCCTTAAATAGTTTTCTAGGTACCAGTCAATGGAAATGGACTGAAGGCTTTTGACCCTGTTCACTTGGGCACAAAAATTAAGTTCTGCTGAATCACCTTTTGAAGTTTCTGAATCTTTCCATTGATGGTAAAGAGATTAATGAGCATATTGTGTCAATTCCTTTGTTTAGGGAGCTGAAATTGGGTGGGTTCAATCCCAACAATACTGATTTCATTTGTTATTAAAAGATAGTCATGATTGTAGTCTTAGGAGCTGTGCTGTCTCATACTGGTGGTTTCCTTTACCTTAAGAGTAGGACGGTCAGTGGGTTTTGAGTTTTAAGCCCCATTGCATCTCATGGTCATAATCATTAAGGATTCATAATATGAAAGCAAAACAGTTCTAATTAGGTAAAAAATGCTGGATCCACTTTATGAGAAGGCACAAGCTTAAAGCTTTGGAGTGATCAGAAATATATATAGAGCTCAAAATCCCCTTGACATTTTTGGGTTCAAAAGATTATGAAATCCTATTAGCTTCGAAACCAAAAGACCTTATATCTGCCTTTAAACAACATTGTTCAAGTTTAATACATCACAACACACCTGAAATTCATGTCAGTGTACACTGGTGTTTACACTCATGTTTCACATAGAAGAGATCTAGGTAGGTCAACTTCTTTCTCCAGTTCATGCTGTCTACCCTTCCCTTCCATCTTCTGGAATATTTGGAGGATTTATTATCAGTGCAAATACATTAACTATCAGGTTAATGCTCGAACTTTATCTTCTTGATATTTTCATTATCTGTTATCTGAAAAAAAATACAAACAAGCAAACAAAACTCAAAAAAGCACACTCTGAACAAACCTCGTATTTCAGTTCATCATCTGAGAGATGCTTTTTCCTAAAGGATCTGTCTGTCTCTCCTGTGTCCTCAGGTTTCATGTCCTTCATCAGCTTACAGGTGAAATCCAGCATGAATAGGATGGCTGTGATATCACTTTTACAATATTCATAATACTAAGCACTCTCTCACCTCTATGAGGTTGTTATGGTGTGTCCACAACATCATCATCTTGTCCCATCCAGCCATTTCAGCCAAGAATTCTACAATGTTTACTTCGATGGTTAGTTCACTCACATGGACAACTTGGAGATGAGCAACCTTTCCTTCCTTTCACAAACCTGTCAAAGGCAGCAGGAATTTATTTCAGTGATGCCATGGCTGACCTATTCTGCTACTGTCACTGATTTCACATCCAAAATTTCTTCTCCCCATCTTCTCTCATCCTTTTCTTGTCTTTCAAGACACTCTCATATCTTATTTTTGGAAGGCAACAATCAGACTCTCTATTAAATGAGCTTTGTTTTGGTCATCAGATTGTGGTAGTCCTGTCTCAACCTGGAACCACTCTGCAGATGCCCACAGGCACTGAGTACATCTCTAGGTCATGCTGTATCTATAATAAAGAACTTTCCCTTCCCCAAGAGCTGAAGGAATGGGAAAGGACAAGTTCTTGCAGTGAAGAGGAGACTCTTGAGACAGGAACACTCTTTGCTACCATCAGGCATCCTCTGTATCTGGGGTGTGATAGGACAGCAGAGTGTAGGACATCTCCAGGCACAGACAACCCATGTACCTGACATCTGGATGTCAGGCATGAAGAAGTGAAGCAGTCTGTTGGATTTAATCCTTTGGAGTTAAGAAATGAAACCAGACATAAGTACTGTTATGTCATCTCCCATACAGGCGTTATCTTAGAAAGAAAACTACCCCCACTTTTCTGCTCTTTTGGTCTGAATACACACATCTGACCCAGGACCTTTTTCATTGTTTGGCTGAAGTTTCAAATCAAGACCTAGGTGGGGACATCTTTGGAGTTGTGGGAAAACATGAGTTTATGGATTTTTTTTGGTGCGTGTGTGTGTGTGAGTGCATGTAAGTGTATAAAATGCTCTTAAAAACCAGACAAATATCTTAATTGCCATGCTGGGGGCATGTTTTACTGTTTGGGAAGATGAAACCCAAACCACTGGGTTCTGAGAGAAAAGTGGCCATATCTAAGAGGGAAAATGTTTAATCCATGATCCCTTTATACTGCTTATCCAATTTCTCTCCCATGTTGGAGGGGTTGGTATTTTAGTGAACATAAGTCATCAGAGGATTTAGATATCTCGTGGCTCATCTCAAGCCCATGGGCAGCTCATCTGTAAGTTTTGGTTGCCCCAAGGAAAACTTAGGCTGCTCATCTGTTTCAATGAATACTGATATGCAACTAGTATCCCTTCAGCATTTCTTCAGATCCTCAGCCCTCAAGCAAATCCCCCAAAGGAAATAATTTGTTTGGTCAGATTCCCACAGGCTTGATCTTTAGTGATGCTTGACAACTTTTGTGCCAAAAACCAGAATGTTTTGTGAATTATTATCAGTCAGCTGAGTTTAGCTGTAAGTGACAGACAAGAGTTGTCTTGGACACCATCAGAGACAGGCTCTTGGCTGTTTCTGTGTTTCCTCCTTGGTTGAATCCTTTTTGAGCAATTTTCTAGAAAGTGTTTTTGATGGTTAAAGGAACTGGAAATGCCCCCACCTGGCCTGTTCCATGCAACCTTTGAGTTTTACACCATTTTTTGCATCATAAATTACTCTTTTCTCCTCTTCATATAGCTTGAGCCTCTGTTTAGGCTTGGGTGAGTAGGCTCCTGAAGATTCCTGCCTCAGCAATAACTTTAGAGACATCCCACGTGCTTGCCTAAATGAAACAAAGCATCTGACTTTCAAGCAGCTCTGTTTAGAGAGGGTGAATCCCACCCTAAGTTGGAAATTTTATATTTTGGAGCTGCAAACACAAAACTTTCCCCCACTTCGTCTGCTCCTAATTGTTCTTTTCACTGCTCGTTGGTGCTTCGTGTTCCTCCTTGTTGCAGATGACTGCCAACTGCTTTTCATTTACCAAACAAATGGATTATGGCACCATTTCAATGGACTGATTTAATATTCTATTTCAAGACAAAATCTCCTCAAGTTTTTGGCTTTGATTCACTGATGTAGGGAAATTGCCTTGTTGGTAAATATGGTTTTTATAAAGTATCTAAAGACCTTTAGAAAGAGTTGCCTGAACTAATTTTTTCTCTCATTTGTGGTATTTCTTAATCCATTAAAGTACTTAGGGGTGTTTTATAGCACTTCTCAGGGCTCACGTCTGCCCTTCTTTGGGTATGCAGAACTAACAGAGCTGAACAGCAATTGCATTACCTGAAAGCAAAACAAATGATGCTGTGTTTAAATAGAAGCACTTGGATTTAGGAAACCAGGGTTCAACTTCTTCTCTGGAATGGACATTTCCATCCTTACTGACACTATAGAATTTACAACCCTGGGTCCTTTGATGGTCATCAGACCTCACCTCATAAAGGAATGGTCTCAGTTCAGTGCAGCACACTGAAATCAGCAGTTAGGATACAGGTCCATCATCCCTGCTGACAACCTTGGAGACCTGTCCCAGGAGCATAATACCAGGAGAATTTTGATTGAAATAGTTTTTATTTCATCTCTAATATTTGGTGCAACCACGTAGTAATTCTGGCCTTTTTTTTCTGTCACTTCCATTAAACTGAAAATCTAGACCTCTTGAAATCAGGGAAAAAAACTTGCTTGGAAAAATTTTCGTAATTTAGGATGGGGAAAATGGAAAAGATCTAAAATATTAGGTTTAGAAGCAGTCATATTATGGTGGCCTCCAGGCTTATATATCTCTTACCAGATGAGAGTTCTTTCTCATTTTTGATCCTTTTGTTGGAACTATTTTTTTAAAAATAGTACAGATTATTGTACTTTTCATCAACAGGGGCTGTAAAAATCATATTTTTCCTCTATGGAATTTATGATCATAGAACTCACATCCACAGAAACGTCATATTTACAGGAATATAGATACAAATATAAATATGTAGGTTGAATAATACCGAATTCTAAGATTGCTACTTTCTTTAAAAAAAAAAAGGAACCTCCCCCTTCCTAGATTAATTTGAAGTTTAGTAACTACTTAGATCAGAATTGAAATCTGTTCAATTTTATGTTCAATTTACTGTTAAGCTTGTGTTTTTGTTGTAAGAGCTTCTGTGTAGGGAAAAATTTCTGAGAGTAAGAGCAGAAATCACACTGGCAATATCTGAGGGACATCCATTTTTCCTGAAGAGCCCTGTCTTGTAATTGTGGTTTTTTGACTGTAATTCTAGTTGGAAAAAACCAATGCACACCCTTATATGCACACAAAGCCTCACACTGCACTTGGCCAGCTGAGTGGGAAGGACTGATTTTATATAATTTTTTGCATTATATTCCAAGCAACACAAGATGTTGTTCTCTGAAGACTAAAGGAAGGGGCAATTTTTAACTGAGTTTATCCTCCTACCTTACTTTGGTAAGTCACTAGTTTCATATCTTTTATGTTAACTCAAAGGAAGTTTATGTTCCAAAAGACCCAGAACAATCTCCTGGGTCACAGCATAACTGGTGAAAACTGCAGAAGATCTGTTCTTTTTCCTTCCCACTAGCATGGCAGGCTGCAGGCATAAGCAGAGCAAACAGATTCCTTAGGGAGTAGATGCCAAACCTGTCTCGCTTTCTACTATGCCTGTGATTTTGACCAGGAGTCGACTGAACCCAGGCATAGAGACAATAGAAAATTTCTAAACAGACCAGAATTACATGCCAAAATTCAAAATAAATCTTCATGCTTAATTACTCTGTTAAATTATTGGCCACATTTTAGCAGCAATTAATCAAAATTCTATATCTTCGATCCTATTTGCCAGGTGAGAAGATCATAAAAATCCTTCTGAACTTGAAAAATGAGGTCATCAAAGTTAATATCATGCTTATGCACTTGACAGTGTCAGGACCTAAGTTCTAATGGGAACAAAATGGTTTGCACAGGTGTAATTGGAAGAAGAATTTGGCTTTGGGTTGCCATTCTCAAAAGGAAGGGGCTTTTTTGACAACAATTTATCTTCCTCAATCAGAATTAGGTAGCCTATATCAATTCCTGAAAATAGAGAAGCTCAAAGATAAAAGCTCTTTTTCCATTACAAAGATTCAAAGTAACCTTGTTATGAACCTTTAAGAGGTGCAACCACATAAGTGGAAACAGGAGAGAATATGTGCAGCACCAACCAAATTTTGCAATAATTAATCACAAAACGTTTTGCCTTCAAACTGAATTACAGCAATGCAGCACTGGGTGAATTTTATCCTCAGAGTCCTGCTTTGCACAGGGTACTGTGAGGCTTAATTAATGAGCCTTTGTATTGTGGTTGGAGATCCTTAGATAAAAGCAATGGATACACAAGTGGAAAAAACAAACAAATGAACAGAAGGGGAACAGGAAAATAATAAATCTCTACATGAACTTGCCAGAATTAAGATGCCATTATTTCAGGTGTGATTAAAGGATACAAGCTTTAAGAAACTGAAACAGTGAGTTTCCTCTGTGGCAGAACACTGTGGTTTTGTGACATAAAATATGGCTGTTGAGTTGATTAACAATGGTGTCCTTTAAAAAAAAAAAAAAAGCAGCAGCTTCTTCAGCTTAAATAATTAAAATGGTATTTACAAATGCTGCTAAGATCTTTTGTTATTTCGTTTGGCATGTGTTGCTCTTTTTTTTTCGCAGGGCTAATAAGTAAATTGCAAACATACATTATTCTTCACCATTCTCCACTCACTTTCCTCCCACTGGCAACCAATCTACCAGAATTTTCTTCCATTCCCATTAATTGGTCCTTAGAGAATCTGCCTCGCATACCTTTGCAGTGACAGTCAGGGAACATTTCTTAGTAATACTGAGTCAGAAGCCCTGTGATAGCTCGCAAGGCACATATTGAACTGGAGCTGTACTACTCCCTTCCATTATGTTTAATGCATGAGGCTTCTGAAATGGCATGGCTCAGGTGATGGATCATACTCTTCCTTCCAGAGTATCATGACTTTCTCTGGTTATTTCTTTAAGATATTTATACATATACTTTTTTCGTATTGCAGTGATTACCTGGAAGCCCACATCAAGCACAATAGCATGGCAAGGAGGAGAGCCTCGTGTTTATTGAGGCTGCAAAGTCACAATGTCTCAAGCTCTACAGGGAAAATGAAATAAATAAATAAATAAAATAGCCACATCTCCCAGACACTCCTATTTTTAACATCTTTGAAAATTTTGGGCTGGGAAATTTCAGTACAGTTTGGAATCCACAGGGTCTTGCAAAGTTTAAGCAATCCATGACATTTTTTATTTTAAATGCCTGTTGCTCAGCAGTGCTGCAAGGTCCCAGGTGAAATCAGGTGTCTGCTGTGCAGAGGCATACAAAATAAAAAAATCTTCACTACCCCACAGATTTCACAATCAAAAGTGATGAGAGAAGCAATTATTCTCATTTTTCAGAGAACGAATTAACATGCAGAATGATGAAGAGTTGTTTGGAGACAACCTTCTATATCTGTGCAATTTATTTGTTGTGTGTGTACAGAAAACAGTGGGGTGGTTCAGGCTGCTGCAAGCTCCCTGCAGCTGCTATCAAAACACAGAGGTGAGAAACCAAGGGTGAAAATTATTATATGTAACTGCAGGAATGGGCATAATTTTACCTTCCTCTGGATGCGCTGAATCTGGGTGCACAGTTGGTCTTTGCCCACTTGATTTTCATCTGCCAGTGCAGGAAGGTGAATGTACAATAAAGTGTGATACATCTGCTGGCCCCAGACACATCTTACACCCTGTAAGGCAGCTCAAATGCCACTTTGTGCTCTAATGGATTTTAAGATCTAAACTAAGGAAATTAGATTAACTATATAACTATGGAGACAGAAAATAGAGAGAGTTAGACACCTCTAAATGATAATTTGATACTTCCGAATAGAGGTGTCTGGAAAAGATGGGTTGGTTCATATTCTGGAGGTGCTTAGCCCTTTGCACTAAGAACAGAGGAAGGCTAGAAGCTTGTGTTGCAAAGGATACATGTCACTGAGGTACTTAAAATCATCTGAAACCCTCCTTACATGATCGATAAAGCCCAGCAGATAAAGCTCATTTTTGTATCTCCCTCTCCTACTCCTACACTCAGTATTGGAGACATGGAAGGTCGTCTAAAGTTCTTAAGGTGTAAAACTGCAGTGAGGTGCTAAGAAACAGCAAAGCAGTTCTGTAAAACAAGAAAAGCAATATCATAATACACTTGATTGCAAATCTATTAATTGGAGAAGCTGTAAGTAACTACATGTCTATAGAGAAGTTCTCACAGTGAATTTTTACCTTGCTAAGGTCTCTCTGTAGGAGTGGTAAATAAAAATATTGCTGGAACAAATAATTTGTGATCCAAGGGTGGAAAACACTCATATTACAATAAAATGTCTTTTTATAAAAATATTATCAAGCACCATAACTATTCCCAAAGGTGTTTATTGTTATGTACAGGAAAGCTAAGAATCTGATAGGGGACAAATGTGTTCCTTCCCATATTACTTTCTGTGTTCTTTCTCAAGATAGATTGCAACTACTTTTAGCATTCCTTCTACCTATAGAGAGTGCCTGGGAATAAAGTGATGGGTCCCAGCTCAGTTTTGTTGATAGAGATTTTCACTGTGCTGAGTTTCCTTATGGATGGTGTTCAGCTGTGGATTAGGAATTCACAGAGCACTGTCTGTGCTTGGCTTCTCAGGGTGGTGAGGAAACTTCAGTGTCATGATGTATGACCTTTTTAATCTTAATTCCTACTGGTTTTAATGTTAGGAGGCTGTCACTGAGAAAATATCCTGAGTGTGAGAAGGCTGTGTGTTTAGTTTCTGTATATACAAGAACAAAGACAAGTACTTGGTTTTTTTTTTACCCCTCATGCCCTTGAAACTGTTTTCCTTGGCCTAGCTGGGTTTTATTTGGCATCTATACCAACATATTAAACAAAGTCAGGGTTTGTTCCTAAACACTGGAACTTCGTCATCTGTACTCTTTAATTATTAATGAATCATTTTGCTCTGATCCATCTAGCAGTCTCCAAAATAATTCCTAGGCATGGTCAAGAGCCAGCATGGGCCAGAGATCATTCTCCGCAGGTAGTTTAAGTCTTGTCACTATGTCTGAAAAGGATGTGACCAGATCATTCACAGTGATCTTGAAGTCAGAGAATAGACCCTGGGACTCTTCAGGGTATCAATAAAAAAGGAATCATTTGAAATCCAAATAAAATAAAAATAACACACTTCTCTCTTTTATAAGCACATATCCAGAGATTGTAAAGTTGTGGTCCATACTCAAATTTTTAAGAAGAAAAATTCCCTGCTAAAATTCCATATGAAAGGATGCAGGATTGACACAGGTGTGTACCAAAATTGTCCTCCTAATGATAAACAGCTCAGTTGAAGCCCAGGTGTTTGGATAAAATCATTCTCATGCATAAGAATATGATCATTTTTCAAAAGGACCTGTGATCCACACAGGCCTCTCTGACTGGCACTGCCAGGACATTCCAGTTTCTGCAGCCAAAAGAAGCAGTGTGGTCAGCATCAGGGTTAGTTACCTTGGCTCCCCCAGTTTCAGCCTGGATGATCATATAACAGATGGGTCAACTTGTCTTTGGTGTGAAACTGAAAGGGTGATTTAATTTTTATCAGAGGTTTATGGTGAAACGCCTTGATCATTGTTACTGCTTCTCATGAATTCCATGGTTAAGAATTTCAGTTATCTTTTAAAAAAACATTTGTGCTGAAGTAGCACTTTCTTTCATGTCTTTTTGCCTTCTTGCCTCCCTGTAACAAAAATTTAGCTGTTATTTTTTAGTCTGAGAAGTGACTTTTAGAGTTTGTATAAATCAGTTCTGTCTTAATTCAAGCTATTTATGATTTTTTCCACCCACATGACATGGAATCACAGAAATCACAGAATATTAAGAGTTGGAAAGGATCCACAAGGATCATTGGGTCCAATTCCTGGCCCAGCACAGGACACCCCAACAATCCCACTATGTGCCTGAGAGCATTGTCCAAATATTCTTTGAGCTCTGACATTTCTATTCTATTCTATTCTATTCTATTCTATTCTATTCTATTCTATTCTATTCTATTCTATTCCATTCCATTCCATTCCATTCCATTCCATTCCACTTATATTCTATTCCATTCTACTCTACTGTGTTCTCTCCTACAGCAGAGACACTTTTTGAAAATATCATTAATTATGATGGGAAAATAATTTGAATTTTCCACTTTATATGTTCAAGGTTTACAAGTTCCATCTAGTGAAGTATTGTCTTTGTAGCCATTCAGGTTCTCAGGTGATTTTGGATCAGTTTGTGAAGATGTCTAGTTGCCACCAGTCAGCAAATATATGGCAATATTGTCTGCAAGAGAAACTGAATATAAAAACCAGGATGGGGGTAGGATGACGAAGGCTGGTGGTCCTAGATGTCACTTGTCATAGTACTCACACTTTGTCTACAGTAATTAGGAATTGCCATTTAAATTATCAATAGCAAATCTGCATAGGATTGACCCTTGTTGAACTACAGTGCTGTAAATTATGATATGTTAATAAGGTGAAATTTGATGTCTTAAATACAGTTGGGAAAAGTTTCCAGATCGTAGAATCATGGAATCAGAGAACCATTTAGGTTGGAAAAGACCTCCAAGATCATCAAGTCCAACCTCTGACTGATCACCCCTTTATCAACCAGATCATGGCACCAAGTCATTAGTGTCATGTCCAGTACTTTCTTGAGCACCTCCAGGGCTGGTGACTCTGTCACCTCCCTGGGAAGTCCATTCTAAGGTTTGACAATCCTCTCCATGAAGAAATTCTTCCTGAACCAGATAAACCAGTAGAAAGTACCACTCCTCAACTTTAATCAGGTGCATGCAGCAATTTTCTTTTTGAGACCACAATTTTGAGATGGAAGATCCTGATGCCTAAATTGTGAGCTCAAGGTAAGTCATTAATGGAAAAGCATCAGCAAACTGTGAGTCTTACCTCATGTATCACTGGCAATATAAACCCACCAGGGGTTCATCTAAGCATGTCATGATAACTGCTTCTAGAGCTCACAGAGAGAGAAAGTCCACAGGGGACCGATTCCTACCTTTCTGAGATGGTCTCATGTGTGGTAGAACTTCTTTCTCCAACTGGAGCAGGAAATCCAGGCACCTCTGTGACGCACCTGATGATAATTGGGTGTTAAAAATTTATATGACTTCACTGAAAGGCAGGAAAAGTTCACAGAGGAGAAACCCATAATTTCCTAATATGTGGATGTGTATTCCTAATGTGGAACACAAGTCAAGAATTTTGTTGTCCACAAATTACTGAACAAGGAGAGTATTCAAGGGGAGTACTATCTATTCCTGTTCTGTCTTCTATACCTGCCAAGGATCCTGCTTTGGGAGCATTTCTTAGATAGAGGTATGGAGATAATATGAAGATGGAGATGTTTGGTCAGTCCCTATAAAATTGCTCTTTCTTTCTGATCTGATTCTACCCATTCATGCTAGTCCTGATGTATCATACCTCATTCATTCCCTAAAGCTGAGTGATATGGGACAACCCCATGCAGTACATCAATCATATTATACTTTTTTGACATTGTCTGAAGCTATGACCCTTGTAACTGTTGGGGTTAGATCAATGTAGAATGTTAGTCTAATGTTGTCTCTTCTTGCTGTTGGCCATTGTGGAAAAGTCATTGCACTGTAAAATTGATGTGCATTTAGATCTTCTGTCTATATGACTGTTAAATGTAAGCCTTGCCTCATCTTATAGCATGCCTCCTCTGTGGGCTGAATCATGGCTTTTTGGGGCAGGGGGTAGGAATCAGTGAGTCATTGGGTTTGCAGTTATTTTTCTTTGTCTGTGAGTCAAAATATGACTCAAATGCCTCAAAATTATTGGAAAGGCACTCCAGATAGAATTAATCTAACATAATGCTGATGTCTGAAATGTAAAACTCTATCTCTGAGCTACTGACTCTGGGCTCCTTTTGTAGTCAATGGAGAGGAATAGGTATCTTGAGGCTGTAAATGATGTCACCAAAAGTAGAATATTCAAGTAGGTCAAATGAATCAAGCCTGAACGCGCCTGCTTCCTTCAAGGGCAGATGTAGATGTCTCCATTAGAGAAGTCTAAAGTACTCCCCGAGTGCTGTTCCATCCTTCCACAGCTCAGAGGCACAAGCAATGCTTGTCTAACTCACATTATTCTGTCTGAGTTCCACGAAGGTCATAAGAACATCAGAGAGACCTGATTGAACCTCACCATCTCTCTCAGCACGTTGTCCCCGATAGCTGTTGAAAAGCTGATGACCACAGAAGAGCCATAAAACCAGGGCAAACATATTGTATTTCCTCCAATATCTTTCCCAGCCTCTCAGCACTGGCAGCTTCAGAACACTCTAAGCCAGACATGTTTCTGATGTGTTCAGTAAACTATGAATTCTTCCTATCTTCCTGAAAACTAATATTTAGGACAAAACCACACAGTGTCTTCCTGGAAGGAGGCTCTAATTTCAGTGCGGCAGAAAGTCATCTATGCTCTTTGGTATGTGACCCTGCATGTTTTATCTATTAAAAACTAGTAATTTGGTTTTGCTTTCATATTTGCTTTGCCACAATTCCAGTTGTTAAAATGTCCCTCCATTTTCTTCTACTTTCTACTTAAAATTCTGGCATTTATTCACAGTTGTCAACTCAAGCAATTGCTTCACAATTATAGAATGATACAATCACAGAGTGGTTTGTGTTGGAAGGAACCTTAAAGCTCATCTCATTCCACCCCCAGCCATGGGCAGGAACAACTTCCACTATCCCAGGTTGCTCCAAGCCCCATCCAACCTGGACACTGGGACATTTCCAGGGATGGGGCAGCCACAGCTTCTCTGGGCAACCTGTGCCAGTGCCAATCGGACTTTAAAACTCACTGAAAGATGGAAAGTTAAAGAATGATGAACAGCTAGGCCTGGAATGTGGAAAATTTTGTGACGATATTCTGAAGTAGAAGGGTAAGTAATAAATTAAGTAGATAAAAACTGAGTCACTGTGAGTGGGTGAGGGGCTGAGAACAAGGTCTACTTAACCTCATTGCAGACATTGGTAATAGAGTTAGACACAATGAATTGATCATGAAGGTTGTCTAGAGAATAATTTATAAGAGAAATATAAAAATAACTACTATACAAGACAGAGAAGAGACAGAAAGGGAGACAGATAGATATTTTTGTAAGTCAAGTTCAAAAAGACTGATGCCCATGAAGTGAAAAACACTTTTTTTGGTAACGTGTTCACTTATGCAGAGAAAAACTACAGTGCAGACAAGTCATGATGAAGAGAAAAGAGAGCACATTAAAAAAAAAAAGGTTTGTTAAGGCTGGCCTTGTAAAGGTAAAATCCAAAAAAAGTGAACAAATGAAGATAGTTATTATCTGCCGGGTGATAGCTCTGAGGTTTTCCATTCCCCTCTCTTTTAGCCCCTTTATTTCTCCCGTTAAGAACCCATTTCCCACCTGTTCTACAAGACTTCTGTGACTTTGCTCCTCCTTCCTGTGCTCTTTTTGACCCAATTGAATTCTCTGTATCTTCTCCATCTCTGGTAATTTCCAAATCTCTTGTTGCACCTTACAAACACCAGACCTGTCAGTCACAGCTTGAGTACCATATTTCAGAACCATGAGCAAAACCTAAACCAAAAAGTGATTTCAAACCTCCACTTCATAGCAATGTCTCATGCACAGACTACTTTGGAAAGCTTTGTTCCATCTGCTGTTCCTCCGTGATTTGCTCTGTTTGTATTTTCATTATCTGTGGTTAGCATACAAAAGTACTGAAATCCCCCTTGAAAGTTTAACTTAAGGATAACTCTGTTTTTTAGTAAATATTGTGAGTGATTTTGTAAATTTTCAGGAACCACATAGAATTTAATACAAAATTATATCCAAGTTACAGAGATCAACATGATTATTTTATCCTTTAAACCAAGAAAATAGTTTTCTCGATGAGAAATGTAGTTTCTTTAGAATCCTACCAATTTCTGCAGCCTAATTTTAGTCTTTTTCAAATTGTTAGAATGCTTTCACATAACATTAGACTAAGTGGCAGCAGATTTCCATTATTAATGACATACTGCAACAGTGAATAGCTAAAAGCAATAATTGGAAGATTGACAATGGGCAATGAAAATAAATTAGCTAATTCAAGCTACATAGCAAATACTTTCACATAACCAGAAGCATCTTCAAAACCAGGGTAGATGATCTGCAAACAGTTCAAAATTCTCCACAAATACTGTTTACAGCAGACAATGTGTTGACAATCAGACAAGACTGAGATTAAATAGGGTCTGGCCCTATTTGTTATTTTTGTTTGCCAAACATTCCTTTTATAAAAGACACTATATTTGGGTTTATTTTGTTGTTCACACATCTCACATGAGTATCACTTTTTAATTAGCAACACTAATGAGGGCATATGACTCAAAAATCATATTAAAATCTTTGCTGTTTAAACAGCCTAGATTTACAAATATCTCAACAAAACGACCATATCTTTCAACATCAAAACACCCTTCTCACCTTCTCTAAACCATCCTGTCCTGAAGGAGAATGTATTTCAGCATCATGTATATGAAGTAACAAATAAAGAAACGCCTTCATTGGGTGGGGAAAAAAAACAAAACAAAAAATCCCATCTCTATGCCCATGAAAATAGTTTTTATTCTCATTTCTGTTAGGTTAACTAAAGAAATACCAGTTGAGCTAGATCCATAATGGTTTACACTTTTCCCACCACAGAGAACTTCCCAGTGGTCCATGCTGGAAGAAACTTGCAGTGTGCTCCATTCTCAGGAAAGAAATAGTACTTCCCACATGATGAAATATTGCTTGATTGATACAGTTCCTACTTTTATATGTATATATGAAGTAGTAGGAAAAGACAAAGGGGAGTTTTTATTTTATCTTACGTTAAGCCGACAAATACTCATATGAAACTTCCTCACCACCCCTGTTGAAGAACTGTATTTAATGAACCTCTAAGACAAATTTTAGATGTGTCCACATATTTGTGGTCTCTGAAGTGCTGTCTACTGCCAGTTGTGTAACGAGAACAAAACCACTCCTACAGCAAACAAGGGATGATGTTGAACTTACTGATCTGGGTTATTTGACACCAGATAGACCTGTGATATATGTAGCACTACCAAAGTGGGGGAGTTTATATTGCTGCAGTGTTTAAATTATTTTTTACTAGTAAAAGTAATGCTAGTGGCACCCCTCTAGAGAATAGAACATTGATTTTACGTATATGTGTGTATATATATAAAGTACAATTTCTTCACTGAAGTAGTGGTTAAGCTTTGAAACAGGCTCCCCAGGGAAGCAGTGGAGTCAACATCCCTGGAAACGTTAGAAAAATGAATAGACATAGCACTTTGCCATACACTTTAGTGAGCGTGGTGGTATTCAGTCTTGATGGACTTGATGAACTTGGAGATCCTTTCCACCTTAACTATTCTATGGTTCTACGTTGGTTGGATCTCTCAGCATTCCACTCCATTGCAACAGAATAAAGGAATTCATTGTGGTATGCACTTTTTTCTAGAGATAAACTTGGGAGTCATTGGCAAGAACTGGGTCAGGGTTTCAGAGTGCCTGGCCATGACAAGTCAGTTGCTGGAAGCAGGACAAAAATGATCAGGAATAAAAAGATATAACTTGTTGTGTGGTAGCAGGCTGAAGAAAGCTTTTCAGTGTTTCTCTAAGCTTTGCCTACACACTCTTCTGTTCACATTGAAACTGAAGAAGACACTTCACAGAATATGACAGATCTAGGTGTGCAGTGAAGAAGACAGTGCAGAGGACACTCTCAGTGATTTGTCTCTTTAGTAGTTAGCTTTAAGACAGATACTTCAAAGATACTTCCAGGAAGATCCTTTTCTTCCTCTTCTTCCACCATGATTTAGACCATGGTTCCATCATTAACTGAGAAATTATTTGATTTTTAGCTTGTTCGTGTCTCTTGAAATTGTGTCAAAGCACCATATTTCAATCCTTTGGTTCTTTCATTTCCTTGGTAAGACTTTGCTCTGGTACTGGTTCATCTCCTGCATTTTGCATCTCTTGTTCATTTGGCTTGCAGACTCCTGGAAGAAAGGACAGTTTCTTGCTGAGTGTGCATGAAGCATGTGGACCACTGGAGGCTCTGAATGAGACAGTTCCAGTGACCATAAAAACACCCAGATAATTGACTGTTCACTTACAGTAACAAAACTGCCTTGAAAAGGGAGATTTTTAAACAAACACAGCTAAAAATGGATTTAATGTCAATGTTTTTATCAGCTCTTTCTTCAATTACTCAGATTTAGGTTTTCATGAAAAATGAAAGACTCTTCAAAAATAATAACTAGAAAAAGAGATCCTTTAATTTATTAAATTAAAACACATATTTCAGAAGTCCATAAAGTATTAGGTTTTAAAATATATAATATGATGAAGTAGAACATCGTTCTAGAGGAAATACCTACTTTGACTTTCTTAATAGATAATCATAGAATCATAGAATGGTTTGGTTTGGAAGGGACCTCAAAGCTCATCCCACTCCAATCCCCCTGCCATGGGCAAGGGCAGCTTCCACTAGATCAGGTTGCTCAAAGTTCCATCCAATGTGGCCTTGAACACTTCCAAGTATTGAGCATGACTGCAAGACAGCACAGCACAGTTTACACCATTTCCAGGAATGTTTGACACTTACTTCCCATTATTTTAAATATAGAGTGGAATTCTTGTACACTCCAGTACTGCTCTGCCATTTTGTTGACAGCTACAATTTATCTTCCTGACTTCCTTCGTTTGAAAATCCTCAGAAATATCTTTTCTCAGACTGTGTTATCAGACCTTGTTTTCCCATATTTACCTCAGTCAGGCTAAAGGATTCCTTCATTGAACAAGTGGTTCAGGATGCATTTCCCATCTCTGAGAAAATCTGCTCTCAGATGGACAGTTGCCCACCTTAGAAGTTCCCTGCCAGGACTTTTTGAGGCATATGGTGTGTGATGGTTCCACCTCATGACTGGAAGCTCTGAACACCGTTGGAATGGATGTTTCATAACAGCTTGAATCACCCTCACCACCAGCATTAGCACAGCCCAGGCTGGTATTTAATATTCTCTTTGTAGCCACAGGCAAATTGCATAGGATCTTCAGTGATCCAGGTTCCAGTCTTCTCAGCTCAACGGAATTCTGTGGCTGAAATATAACATAAGCAAGCTTGGAGTGGAGTTTTCTGCATTTAAAATAGAAATCATGGCCACACTTCAGCAAGCACTTCTGCTTAGTTTTAAACACATGAACAATTCTTTCTGCAAGATCACTGCCCTGCTTTACTCCAACATGTGCTTACACCCTTTGCAAAATCAAGGCCAAGAACTCATAATTATGTCTTCACTGTGAAGGTGTGTAATTATTTTTCTGTATCTCACAGATGATAGAAATGCTTTATGTAATAATAATATAATAAAAAAAATTGATAATGTTGTGAAAGCCTCTTTGCTGTGGAAAGCCTCTTTAATTTGGAAGGCATTCAACTCCTTTATAGATGGACTACATAAATCCTTACTAAGATATAATGTTTCTTTCTGAAAGGAAAACTCAACATTATCTTGCATGCCATAGATATGATAATTTGTATTACACATCTTAGGTGACCATGTTGAAAGCAGATTTTCAAGGCTCTATCTTAATCCTAATTTTTATTTTCAACAAGGAAACAGATGCTGGAAGCAAAAAGCAACAATATAAACCCAAGTAACAATGTGAGTAAACACATTGATTATTTGCACACATTTTTCTGAGTCCTAATTGCTTTCCGTGTTCTCAAAACACCATTAGATGGAGAAATAGCAACTTTCATCATACAGTAAAAGGCAATTACACCAACTTGGAAAAGATACCTTGGGAATCTTCATATCAAGCTTGATTTACCCTGATGTTCTGCAAACATGTGTACCAATCACAACAGTTTTGACTCAACTCCAACACAAAATAGAGTTCCCAGAAGTTCATTGGAGGTAAAGCTAAATTTTCACAGTGGTCCCTTCTGGCCTTTAATCTATTAATAATGGTCTTTTAAGATTAAAGCACCAGAATTGCCTACATACCCCATCTTCCTGATTTCCTCCCACTCATTTTTCTATTGCCTTTCTTGTTCTATATTTAAACTCTATGTCCCTTTCCAGCCTTAACATATGCACTGCGTTCTACCTTCCTTATCTGAGCCTGCTTGTGATATTCTGGACATACCAGAAGAGTATTTCTGGAAAAAAATATTTCTTCCTAATTGTCACCTTCAGCACAAGAAATCACACACTTTTTTACTGAATGAAGAAAGCCTGAAAATCCAGTCCAAGTTTATTCAGTAGAGTAATTCAAGTGGAGCTAGTGGGAAAAAACCCATCTGGGATCAGAAATCCTAAAGAACTGGGAAAGCCACTCCCTGATGCTACTTGGAACAGCCATGGAGAAAAAAATCTTATTTAAGAGACTTATTAACCTGTGAATCCTCATACCTCCTTTTGCAGGAACAACTATATAAGGAATTAAAATACTGTCTTTGTTCTACTGTGCTGATCAGAGATAGATATCAGCTCTATGGGCATCATAACCTGCACAGCCAACAAATTATATTTCTCTTCCAGAGAGGTTAAGAAGGAGGAGGAATTATAGGAATTATTTGTCCTACTATATAATTCTAAATTATCTGTCATTAGACTCCTTGTTTGTTTTGATTGTATCAAAAAATCAACTCTGTGAACACTCTAAAAAACATGTGGACATTGTCTGATTGAAATCAAGGGGACTTGCTGCAGACTGTGGCTAGAACTTGTTTGCATTCACACTCAATACACCAGGTAGAAATATAGACCAGACAGGAACACAACTCAGGAGCATTCTGGGGATGTCAAAGTGCATCTCAGCCCTGGCACAATTCCTGCAAACCAGCCAAAAAATTTTTTGGTTCTACTGAAGCCTCATTGGATTTGATGCATCACATTATATGTAATTAATTTGCCTACTGTGGCTTTGAAACAGTGTCAGAAACCGTGTTCTGATTGAATGTCTGACACTGGAACCCAGAGAAAATTACCTAGAATTCTTCTTCTCCCAAATAAAATTTCCAAATGGAAAAAGAAAACATATCAAGAAAAGGTACAGTCCAAAGCATGATTTTGAGTGTATATTATTGTTATTTATTACTTGTTTTGTGTAACCTGCAGGGTGACAAGTCTACACTTTGTGGTGGATGTGACAAGCAAATGCCTATAAAACAGAAGCCAAAGGTTGGTATAGTTAATGTCAACAAATACATGATAAGCTTACCTTCAAAATCCCAGAGTTCCTTCAGCTAATAACAAAGTAAAGAGTGAACCCTTCATTACCACCCAAGAATAAAACAAAATAGAACAGAATGGATACTAGCACTAGGAATAACAGAGGTATCAAGATTCTCACTAAATTCACTGATGGGTTCACAGTTACTGAAGAGGGCAGATTCAACAACATGTTCATACACAATGTCCCCATGTGAGACTTTTCTCTCTCAAAGAAACAGACAAAAAGACAATCTTCCTCCACAGACAAAAATATGTAATGAAATAGAACAGTTTTTAAATTATAAATAAGCATAAGGACAAGGCGGTGGTGTAAGAACCAAAAAGTATTGTCCTGCAAATTTGGACTCATTTATTTATTTATTTGCTTTGTGTCTTTATAGAGTACAATCAACTTTCATAAAGATTGCAAAACGCATGAATCTTCAGTCATCAGACAGCTCACTTAACACTCTGGGTGTTTAAATGGTAGTTATTAAGACTAAGCTAGACTTCTATGTTGCTTTTGCAGGCTTTGAGAAATTCATGGCCTCCAGAAATCACTCTCACTATGGAGTGAAGAGCTCCTTGGAATTCACTGTTCTTGCTGAAATAGGCCCAGTGGTGACTCATACATCCCTGGGAGTGTTTAATCTGAAGTAAATTTCATTATGCTTTGATCAGCCCTGCAGGTTGTGCTCCAGAACTTTGTACTCAGAACACTCACGTGCATTGGAGGAGGAATCGTGTGACACAGCAGCTGTGGGAACTGGGGAAGGAGAACTCCAACCTTTACAGACTTCTAACCTATTTAGAGTAGGTTAGGGTTTTTCCCTAAATATATTGACTGCTTCCTTCAACCAAAAATGTCACTAATCAGTAGCTCAATGATATTTTATAACTATTGCACAAACTGCTTAGTAACTGTCGTGGTTTTGCTAGAC